>AWOL01S0232254.1:0-10789 GCA_000715115.1 Nicotiana otophora | reverse complement strand
CCCCAAACCCCCCCCAAAAAAATAAAAAAATAAAAAAATAAAGACCCTGTAATCTGAGATAGACTTGCTTTATGGAATTCTATTATAGCGTTGATAATTAAGATGAGCAAGTGGAGTATCATATGAAGGACAAAAAGGTTAGAGATTTCTAATTGAATGGAGTTAGGATCAAGAAGAATGAATATAACCTACTTTCAGTGAGTTCTTACTTGGTTTACAATATTTGGAGTAACTGTATTCCCATTGGGAGGACATCAAATCTCTTACCTTATGAAAGCAGTATATGATAAGCTGTCTTCACTTCAAATAGCTGCTGGCCCCCCAGTAGGGGGTTGCGGAACTAAAGAGAAGCAATACTATGAGTAGGATAGTGGCGATGATTTTGGGCATGTAACAACAACAATTACTGGTAATTACCATAATCATATCTGTGAACATGGCATGGTGCTCATATATTGCTGCTATACAGGTCTCAACATTTGCGGATATGGAAGGAGAAGAAACTTTTGAACCATCACTTCTTGGACATGCTGAGGAGGTAGTGGAGGAGCGGATTGCTGATGATGATGTGATTATGGTAAAAGGAACCAAAAACTCAAGTTCGGTAAGTAGTTGCACTGAATTTTGAGTTTATTTTAGATGTTCTGATTACCTGTTTGAAACTGCACAATAGTTTGAGGCTATTCTTGCAGTTTTTCTTGCGACTCTTATTGTGGCTCTTCTGATGCATCTTTTCTTTCCAAAATGAAGTTTGTGTTGAAACTCAAAGGTTATGAATATGGATTGACCTGCTGCTTTATCAGGTTTCATTAATACTTAGAGGTGCAAATGACTTTATGCTTGATGAGATGGAGAGGGCCCTCCATGATGCTTTATGCATTGTGAAGAGAACACTTGAGTCAACAACTGTAAGTTCTTGCATCCACTTTTCTGAATGCAGTTGTCAGTGTTTACATTGATCCAAATTGTACAGATAACAGGTTATGCGAGGCGTGTTGAAATTTATAAGCTTGCTGTAGGGAAGCTTATTCTCTTATACTTGTTATACTATGTTTAGAACTAGAATAGGTGTAGATTATCAGTTTAACTTCCTTATCCAAAAGAAAGGATAATCATTTTAACTTGTTTGATGAACTAATGTACTAGTGTCGTTACATGGTAGTGATTAGGGGTGTAACTCCATATTTTAAAAATAGTTTAACAGTCTATGGTACTTCAATGGCCTTATACTTTGATAAGGAGAACTGTGCATTCTGATTTTTTACTGCTAGTTGCTGTACGTTGCTTGTGGATATCTTCCAGCACAATAATTTGACTTGGCCATGGAGTAAATTTACTACCATAATCTTCATTTTCTCTTTGCTGTAGAAAGAAGTAGTGAAATTATGTGGAAATATAAATGCCTGATCAGTTGGTAACTGGTAAAACAGGTTGTTGCTGGTGGTGGGGCTGTTGAGGCTGCTTTATGTGTCTACTTGGAGTACCTAGCTACTACTCTTGGGTCAAGGGAGCAGCTGGCTATTGCACAATTTGCTGAATCCTTACTTGTCATACCAAAGGTCCTTGCTAGTTGTATATAACAAAAATGGCCGATGCCCTTGTACCACTTGTATGTTCTATGATCAAGATTTGGTGAATTTCTTCTGGTGTAGGTTCTTGCAAATAATGCTGCAAAAGATTCCAGCGACTTGGTATCTAAACTACGTTCATGTCACTACCTTGCACAAACCAAAGCTGATAAGAAGCATCTATCAAGGTATTCTTTGGAATCTGTATATCTTTGTGTCGTTTGGTCAAGGCTTCAATAAGTTGATGCACTACTTTTCAAGTATGCTTTTCATGTTACTAGGATTTCAAGTTTTTAGTTTCATAAGAATCTGGTTGTTGGGTTTGTTTGGAGATCCTTGTGTCACAATTCTTAACATTCGCGAGGAGTTCCTTGAGCGAACGGATGGATGATTGCCCCGAGTAGATTCAGAAGAGGCACAGCTTCTATGAGGTGTATTCTTTACCCCACAAGGCGTGCCTTTGGCTGCATTATGCATGTGTTGAGGACCTTTAGATCAGATAGAGAAAATTGCTGAAAGAACAGGAAACTAAAGAAGAGTGTGTTGTTGGTTTCAGCAGTGTTGTTGAAGCCATTGCTTTATCGCTTATTACAGCGATGTAGTGATGCAAAACGAAGGTGTGTTGGAGAAGCACGTGCTTTAGAGGTTGTTGATCTTTTGGGAAGCAAAGGAGCGATGTAAAGCGGGGGTATATTGGAGAAGCACATAACTGTGTGTTCCTTAGACAGAAGGTGCAAGGGGATTGGGAAGTTGTTCATTCTTTGAATTTTATATTAATAGATGAAAAACAAGACGACGAAAAGAAGGAAACAAATAAGGCCACTTGTCATATTAATGTCATGTACACTTTGGTTTTTTTGGGGGGTCGTCACTTTCTTATTCTTAAGTTTGTAACCACTGGTCTTCGACTGCTTCTATTTCCTGCTGCTGCTTTTTTTGGTTTAACTTCTTTCATCTTCTTTTTCTGTAAGTAATGGCTCTTTCTTCTAATAGTGTACGCGTTATCTTCTGCTTTGTGATTTAAATTTTTTATTTGCTTATCTGTTTTACTCTCCTAGTACAGTTACTAAAGCAATTAAATTTGGAATTGAATTATGCAATTAATTCTTTATGGTTGATTAATTCAAGGTTGAAATCAATTTTAAGATTGAAGTGATGTTATTGCTGTTTGAAATTACATTTTAATGATGCTTAATTTGAGTGTTGGATTGGAACTGTCAAGAGACTGAAATTAGTAAAATTTTAAGTGCACCATATATATATATATATATATGGTAATTTTTTAATTATTGATAGATTTTGCGCTTCAATCTGGTGAAGCGTGCATGGCCCTTGATCAAGCCCTATGCTTTTGTCGCTTGGGGAGTAAGTGCATAAATCTTCTTGATTTTGGTAAAGGAGTAAGAACCTTTGAGAGACCAATCTTCAACTTCTCTGGTTGGGTGGTCCTGCCATCTCTTTCATGAATTTACTCAGCCCCCACAAGCATCTTCAGTTTCTCTAGGTCTATGGACAGAGTGAAAGAGAATTTTTAGCTGATCATAGGGTAAGGTACTAATGGGTTGGCCATGTTTCTGTACTAACCAGCTTATAGTTGTGAGCTAACTATTAGCCCCAAAATTTTTGTGCTATCTAGAGTTTGCACCAATCTAAAGCTTCTGGATTAGTGTCCCAAAAAGTTTAAAGTGGCATTAATAAAAGGGATCTTAAAAGCTTCAGCTTATTCTTGAGGTATTTATCCGTCACTTCACCAGAATGAAAATATCTCTCTTATGCCTTTTGCTTTTTATAACTTTGTTTGGGGTCTACAGATCGTGCTTCTCTTTTAGATGGATGTTGAACGCTGCTGAATCTAATGAATGCTATTAATTGATGTATCTGTCAATCCTTCCCACGAGCTTTTATAATCTGATTTTGTTGCTTTATACAGCATGGGACTGGATCTAGCAAAGGGCACTGTGCGAAATAACTTGGAAGCTGGAGTGATTGAGCCTGCAATGAGCAAAGTAAAAATAATACAGGTAAATCTGCACTAGAATGCTGATCTTCTGAGTTTTAGGTTATGTCCTTTCTAATACTATGTAATTTCGTACCAGTTTGCTACGGAAGCAGCTATTACTATTCTGAGAATCGATGACATGATAAGGCTTGTCAAAGATGAGAGCCAGAACGATGATTAGGCAGCAGCATATAGATCTGGACTTGTGCTAATGGAGCCAATACGATTGGTTTGGACTTGCAATAGATATGTTGCATTTTGCATTGCCGTTTTGAGAATTGATCCCACCAGCTTTTGTCGATTCAGAATGGGTTTTTCGTTTATCCCGTGAAATCATTCCTTAATCTTGTACTTTGTTGTGAGTTTATATGGAAGAGCCTTGTTAACACTGTAGGAAAATTTAAAGTAAATTCTTTTTAGAATACTGAATCGGTGAAGTGGAAGTTTTGTTTTTAGCTGGTCTATCCTTGTGGTGTTTAGATTATCATATAATATGCAACCAATCTCACATGGTACTTTGACTAAAGAACAATACAGAATGTCATTTATATTTAGTGTGCCGAATGTTATTGATGCCAAAGATAATATTATGTCCCTACAAATTGCAAACACCATCACGACGAAAGGACAAACTGTGGAGGTCCTAAAATTGAATTTGTAAAACAAGAATAACGGCAGCCACGATAGCTATTGGACCTGTACAGCTAGGGAATGGTGTTCCTCTTTTTTTTGGGGGTAGTGGAGCTGAATATTTTCTCTTGCCATTCTTGAAGTTGAAGGTAGACACTTGAAGCACTTGACTGGTTCAATATTTAGGTTCACTATAATGGCACAGTTGATTTTCATTTTGTGAAATGCTACTTCTCAATTCTGCGGTTGCAATTCATCTTTTCTTTCTTATCAAGCTTGGTATGAACTGTCTCTATTATTTTATATGAGTACCCTTTGAACATAAAAATGAGGAGCACACATTCCTTCTGAAATTGGATAGTTGAAAAAAGGAATAAAAACTCTGTGGGTAACATAATTAACATAGGGTAGTAACTAGGTTATCAGGAAAAAAAAGAAGCAACATCCGTTGTTGGCGATGAGTTTTTCTCTGTATCATGTGTTTTACTTCTCTACCTAGCCAGTGGTTATGCATTTTGCCTATAGTATTTTTCTGCAGTATATTGAAGATCATGTACTGGTTATATTTGAATCATGCGCTAAATTTCTTTTCCTTTTTCATTTATTTTATGGAGAACCATGGGATGATGTATTACCCTCTGTACACATACGACATGTTTTTTTTTCTTTTCAAAATCTGTACACCATTAGAAATTAAGCTAGGAAAATAGTTAATCGTTGATTATTAATACCACTAATAAATCAGATAAGAGGGAAACAATTGAACTTCCTGTATTATGCTGCTTAATAATAAGAAGCTGAACACTCTTTTGTTATATTGTGGATTCTGTTCTCCATGACTCTTTTGAGATCGATCCTCGACGTATTAGTTTAAATTATCCAGAGATATTTCTATTGCAGTTTTTTTCTTTTCTATTTCTATCTATTCTGCAGTAAAATTGATGCATACTTAGAGTTGGAGACTGAAGCCCTCTACTTTAAAGCAAAGATAAAGTACTCTTGAAAAAAATTGCTTTCTTTCTGTAAATCTTCGTTGTCAAGTTGAGAGAAACTAAGTTCGTTTGATCTTTGTGTTGCTTGCAATTCCATCTGTATAAATAGAAAAAGAAAAGGATAGGCACTTAGTTTTCTTTTCTTGTTTCTATACGAGTGGTAGTTTGTGCAGAGGCCATTGTTTTATGTATTAGAGCACTTGCTATATAGTAGAAGGTCAACTTGAAACGCAGAAAATAGTGACTTCTCCATATGAGCACACGTGAATTTGCCTGCCTTATTAACGTATGGTCTCTCACATGGTATTTGTGTGTGTGTTCTCTGCTCATACTTGAACACAAATGACATTTTTTTTAATGTAAAATTAGTAATTACCTGAAAAATGAGATTTGTTACTTGTTAAAATATACCAATAATATAAAAATTCTTTATAAGCGTATGCGTTGTTAGACATTATGCTTTGTGGTGGAGGATCCGTGCGCGGAGCCACGTTTAATCAAGGGGTGTCAGTCAACTAACACCTTTCATCGGAAAATTACACTGTATTGTTAGGTAAATTTTTTATTTTATGCATCTATATTATATGTTAAATCCCATTGGCTTTGTGTGTTTAATTTTTTATATTTTGATATTCCTTTGTGAAAATCCTGGCTCAATCACCGGGAGGATAGAAGAAGGGAAAGGATCTATAACTTCGATTATTTTGTTCAGTAAGAATAGGAGGGAAGCAATGTATGTACATCTATGTCTCATATTCCTAGCACTTTAATTATCTGAAAGGAACTGTGTAAGGGAGGCAGTTTTATTTTATTTAACCGAACCCTTACAGTTTTATTTAATTTAACCAAATCCTGACCTGAATTGAACACTGTTTCAGTTGTTCTTTATAGTATAATGACATCAAATGTTGCGAACATTATAGTCTATCGAGAAGAATAAAACTGTGATGCCTAAAAATATACCGTGGTACTGTTTTACCAACTTGGATCTTAAATGGTCAGAGAAAAGACCAAAAAAAGTTTTACGAATGGATTTAACTTAATGTATATTTCACTTTAGTTTGACATATTATAACATGTTAATTCCTATTTTTCTCATACAATTAAACCATACCAATCAAAAAGAGTTATTTGTAATTACTTTTTACAATGAGCTGCACCAAAACACCACTTATTATTTCACTCTAGTTTAACATATTATAACATGTTAATTCTCGTTTTTTCACAAACAATTAAACCATACTAGTTAAATAGTATTAGTTGTAATTACTTTTTACAACGAGCTTCACTAAAACACCAACTTAAATTATTATATTTTTCTCATCATATAGTCAAACAAAAGTAGGGAAAGTGAGCATGAAATCTTTGATATTCGAACTAATATGTTGTAGTTCCTATTATGAATGATAAAAGACAGACAAAGGGTTGTAGTTTCTAATTGTTGCTCTGTAACTTTGTACCGAGAAAAATGATTTTACAAATTACAATGACAACACTATTCAGTGAACATTTTTTTTTGAAGATTAAAGTTTATTATAGGAGAATGAAAGTAATAGAAAATTCTGCTTGAATTTCCGAAAATCTAGCACCTCGAACACATAATATGGGCTCTGAATTATTGAATACAGATGCTTGCTACGAAGTATTCGGTCACTGAATAATTCACAAGCAACCAATTATAGCAATTACAGAAACAATTCTAAATAATTATAGAAAAATATACCTTTCGTTTAGTACACCTTACATGTAATGTATTTACTTTTAAGCCACTGTTTTAAATGTATTTAGTCTTTAGCCACTGCTTTAATAAATTTTTACCCGCCCGGACGAAAATACCCTTCTGCTATATAGGATTTCACTGATACATACGCTCCTTATTCACGATCAGCAGCAGCTCAAACTTACGTGCAAACCTATGTGCAGAGAATTGTTGTGATCATCCAAAATTACAGAAGCTTCTCTTCCGATTTCAAACTTTTTGTCTAAGTTCAGAATTCAACTTTCTCGTCCAAAATTCACCATAAAATTACAGTAAGTTCTAAAGTTTCAGATATCTCTATATGCTTTGTCCTTAACATTTTCACTGCACACAGCAAAGTTAAGGACACAATGTCCTTAACTTTTTCACTGCACACATAAAAGTTAAGGACATCTTGTCCTTATCTTTTACAATGCACACATCAAAGTTAAGGACATCTTGTCCTTAACTTTTACAATGTACACATCGAAGTTAAGGACATCATGTCCTTAACTTTTACAATGCACACGTCCAAGTTAAGGACACCATGTCCTTAACATTTTGACTGCACACATCAAAGTTAAGGATATAGTGTCCTGTTTTTGCAACTTGTACTGATAAAGTTTAGGACATGATATCCTTAACTTCATGACTACTGTGTAAATATTAAGGACATAGTGTCCTGTTTTTGCAACTTGTACTGATAAAGTTTAGGACATGATATCCTTAACTTCATGACTACTGTGTAAATATTAAGGACATAGTGTCCTGTTTTTGCAACTTGTACTGATAAAGTTTAGGACATGATATCCTTAACTTCATGACTACTGTGTAAATATTAAGGACATAGTGTCCTGTTTTTGCAACTTGTACTGATAAAGTTTAGGACATGATATCCTTAACTTCATGACTACTGTGTAAATATTAAGGACATAGTGTCCTGTTTTTGCAACTTGTACTGATAAAGTTTAGGACATGATATCCTTAACTTCATGACTACTGTGTAAATATTAAGGACATAGTGTCCTGTTTTTGCAACTTGTACTGATAAAGTTTAGGACATGATATCCTTAACTTCATGACTACTGTGTAAATATTAAGGACATAGTGTCCTGTTTTTGCAACTTGTACTGATAAAGTTTAGGACATGATATCCTTAACTTCATGACTACTGTGTAAATATTAAGGACATAGTGTCCTGTTTTTGCAACTTGTACTGATAAAGTTTAGGACATGATATCCTTAACTTCATGACTACTGTGTAAATATTAAGGACATAGTGTCCTGTTTTTGCAACTTGTACTGATAAAGTTTAGGACATGATATCCTTAACTTCATGACTACTGTGTAAATATTAAGGACATAGTGTCCTGTTTTTGCAACTTGTACTGATAAAGTTTAGGACATGATATCCTTAACTTCATGACTACTGTGTAAATATTAAGGACATAGTGTCCTGTTTTTGCAACTTGTACTGATAAAGTTTAGGACATGATATCCTTAACTTCATGACTACTGTGTAAATATTAAGGACATAGTGTCCTGTTTTTGCAACTTGTACTGATAAAGTTTAGGACATGATATCCTTAACTTCATGACTACTGTGTAAATATTAAGGACATAGTGTCCTGTTTTTGCAACTTGTACTGATAAAGTTTAGGACATGATATCCTTAACTTCATGACTACTGTGTAAATATTAAGGACATAGTGTCCTGTTTTTGCAACTTGTACTGATAAAGTTTAGGACATGATATCCTTAACTTCATGACTACTGTGTAAATATTAAGGACATAGTGTCCTGTTTTTGCAACTTGTACTGATAAAGTTTAGGACATGATATCCTTAACTTCATGACTACTGTGTAAATATTAAGGACATAGTGTCCTGTTTTTGCAACTTGTACTGATAAAGTTTAGGACATGATATCCTTAACTTCATGACTACTGTGTAAATATTAAGGACATAGTGTCCTGTTTTTGCAACTTGTACTGATAAAGTTTAGGACATGATATCCTTAACTTCATGACTACTGTGTAAATATTAAGGACATAGTGTCCTGTTTTTGCAACTTGTACTGATAAAGTTTAGGACATGATATCCTTAACTTCATGACTGTTGTTCTAAATATTAAGGACATAGTGTCCTCTGTTTTGCAACTTGTATTGATAAAGTTTAGGACATCTTGTCCTTAATTTCACGATTGTTGTATAAATATATCCTGAATTTCCCATTTTCTTGACTTGCAGGATGGATACAATATGTATTATAGTTGCTTTTAATGGTAGATGGACTGCAGACTATAAGTATCTTGATCATCAAACAAAGCTTGTTCTAGTACCTGAGGCAATTCGATTTGAAGATTTCATTAACCAGGTCTTTGAAGTTATTGAATTGGATAGAGACAAGTTTGAAGCAATGATATGGTTTGATATCAATCTGGGAACAAGCAAGGGAATGCTTGTATCCAAAGATTTAGATCTTCACACATGTATAGAGTTACTAAAAAGTCATTCACTCTTCAAGGGTTATCGTTTCATTGTTGATATTTCGGAAAGAGTTTTTGATTCTACAAGCACCTTTGAACATGTCAATACAGAAACTCAACAAGACAATCAAGACAAATGCCAACAGATAATGGAAATAGATGTGGTTGAAGCTCAACCAATAACTGAAGAGGTGTTTCAAACATTTGATTCTATTCAAGTAGAAGGACAAAGCATTATAGAGATTGACAACAAACAAGTTTTGGGTATTCAAGTCTTAGAGAGTGCACCACTAATAGAAGAAGTTGCTGAAAACACCTTTACTCAACTAACTAGACAAAGCTCAAATTCGAAACAAAAAGAATCCCCAACTACGATATTAAGAGAAAATACTTCGTTGGATGAAATAAAAGTGGGATCAATATTTGACAAAAAGAAGAGTATAATTAACTGTTTTTTCAATATAGCAATTAAAGGATATTTTGCATTCAAGGTTGTTAGATCAAGCTCAACAAGATATTTGTTAAAATGCAATGATGATAGGTGTGGGTGGTGTGTGCGTGCTTTCAGAATTAAAGATTCAACACTATTCAAGATAGTAAAGGTTGAGAAAAATCATGACTGCTCAGTTAACACTATGAAAGCTGATTAAAGGCATGCAACTTTAAAGTTGATTAGTGGTTACATTATCGACAATCTTCGAGACCCAAGGTTTGAAGTTACACCAGCCTTTGTCATGGCAGAAATGCAAAAACTACATGGACTAGACATTGGTTATCACAAGGCGTGGCGTGCTATTCAACGTGCTTCAGCTTTAATAAGAGGAACTCCTGAAGAGAATTATGAATTATTGTCTTCATACTTGTATATGATGAAAAGTAAAAATCCGGGAACATACACTAACATAAAGATAGACGACAACAACAAGTAAACAATCAAAAAGATTTTTATTAGTCTGTTTTATAAACTTTAGGACATGGTGTCCTTAACTTGGATGTGTGCAATGAAAATGTTAAGGACATGGTGTTCTTAACTTTGATGCATGCAGTGAAAAAGCTAAGGACATGGTGTCCTTAACTTGGATGTGTGCAATGAAAAGGTTAAGGACATGGTGTCCTTAACTTTGATGTGTGCAGTGAAAAAGTTAAGAACATGGTGTCCTTAACTTGGATGTGTGCAATGAAAAGGTTAAGGACATGGTGTCCTTAACTTTGATGTGTGCAGTGAAAAAGTTAAGAACATGGTGTCCTTAACTTGGATGTGTGTAGTGAAAAACTTAAGGACACGGTGTCTTTAACTTTGATGTGTGCATTCTAAAAGTTAAGGACATGGTGTCCTTAACTTTGATGTGTGCAGTGAAAAAGTTAAGGACATTGT
>AWOL01S0232166.1:0-20110 GCA_000715115.1 Nicotiana otophora | reverse complement strand
GGACGCCACGGGGCGCGTCCAAGGGGTCATGGGGCATGGCTGGAAAGCCGCCCATGACATTATACGTGATCCAAGAATTATACTCCTTACCCAATAATAATTGCATCATAGGAGTCATAAGCATGAATGCAAACACATATATTTAAATAATTTTAAAAAAATATGACATTATTATACGTGGTCCAAGAATCATACTCCTTTGACCTAGATACGCCATTGCAGTTACACTAACACATACTATATGTACGGCCCCATCTTCTTATATACACTTAAGCTTTTCTTTTCTGTTCCTCAACTACCCATTCTACATTCTCTGTCCCTCTATATATATTTATTCCCATGCTATAAGTGGGGATAACTAAGCAGCTCATGGTCAATATGTCTGCCTGGCATAAGGATATTTATGGAATTTCATAGTTTACATGCTTTCAAGATATTGTATTTCTCAACTTTATTGTTTGTACACATTGATAAGTGTTCTGGAATTATATGGTCTACCTAAACTTTCCATGCCACGTGGCACTGCAGCACTTTAATACCGCCACTTACAGATTAAGTGGGGCCCTCTTCGGTTGTTTTAATGTCATTTCATTAGAGATAACATTGTAAAACAATCCTTTTTCTTCTCTTCTTATTTTCTTTTTCTTTCATAAAATTAATTTTGAATAATTAAATAATAAATGAGCAATCCTAATTCTACATAAAGGTCGAGTTTTGTAGCTTATTGCACGTGACCTTTGAATAAGGCAAATGCATTGTACAATTATTATACTTTTTGTATAATTAAAATTTTCTAATTAAATTTGTAATATACTAAAATTATTTCATAAATATTACATGTATATTGATTTATATCTTATGTATGTTTTACTTATTCTGTGAATATACTATGAATATTTTATAAATAAAATGCATAAATAAATATATATACACATATACATTGTATTATTATTCTATTTGTATAATTAAATAATTTAGTTAAATTTTGTAATATACTAGAATTATTTCAGACCAGAATTATATAGAATGATATATTTATGATAATAGAAAATCTAGAGATTGATATAATTAATGGAGTGTTGTATGGAAAAAGGGAGTTTCAGTTGCAATGTGATTGCAATCAATTGGGATTTTATTATGGAATATAAAATATTTGCTACCATATTTTGTTAATTGATAATTGATGCTAGGGTTATGCCTTTTTTTTAAAAATATCTTGCACAATTATGTTTTTTTCTCTTAATTTGATCCATATTAACTTACATTATATCGTTAACATTTGTACAAATAATTAGTTGGACATATGTTCTCTCAAAAGTTCTTTTTTCAAACGTAAATTTCTTTCCATCATTCAAATTTTAAGAGTTTTTGTTTCCTATAAAGCAATAGTAGTATAAATTTTCATAATCAATAATTGAAGCTAAAATCATCTACCTTTATTATATGCATCTCTATAATCTTATAAAAATAACATTAAAATATTTCTTTGAGTAAACAATTTTTCTAAGTAAAATAGAGTCTAATTTGACATAAAATTGAAAAATAAGAGTCCTTTTCTTCTACTTATTTCACATGTAAATAGTTTAAATTAGGTTATATTCCCTCCCCTAAAAAATAAATGTCAATTTATTTAGCTAAATATATTTGGCCAAAATAAATGTTGCTTTGGGAAATTAAAACGACATTAGTTATATTTTTCTAAATCTATTTTCGATCTAATAATTACCCACATAGTATAATGAGTGAGTTGACTATGATATAAAGCATAACTTAAATAAAATAAATCTTATATTTTTTGTTTTATATGATGTTTTTAGTGAGCATATAAAAAATTTAAATGATATTTATTTTAGACATGAAATAATATTAAATGTGAATCTAATTGTAGTTGCGTTACATAACTTGACATTGCAATAAAAGAAGATTGTCAATGTTTATAACTTAAACATAAATTTTATAACTCCTGCTAATTCGAACAATATGATTATGAAATCAAGCTCCTTAAATTTTAATTTTAAGTAACAGTTGAGATCAATAAAATTGTGATTTTAATGACTTTAGGTGATTTAAGAATAACTTTAGTATCATTTGAAGATAAACTATGTCTAACTCTAGCATACACATCTTTTTTACTTTAATATTTAGGTAATAGTGTTATTGGGCTATTTGGGAATAACTATTAACTACCTTTCATTCTGTCTTCTTGGCTTTGCCTTAAACTTCCTCCCCACTTGTGTGAAGATTTCAGCTAACTGTTTTCCAACTCACTAGCCAAGAACACATTTTCTTTCCCTTTGACTCTGTTTTCTTCTTCTATTGTTAAAGATTTTCAATGGAAGCTGCTTGTGTAGAGGATTGTTGTGTCAAAGTGGCAGTTCATGTTAGGCCACTTATTGGAGATAAGAAGCTTCATGGTTGCAAAGATTGTGTCTTTCTAGTCTCTGGAAAGCCTCAGGTACAGTTGGTTTTTTTTTTTTTACCCATAATGTGATTATTGGCTCAGCATTGTGGACTCTTATGGCTGGAGAATTTAACATATGCTCCTGCTGTGATGTTATTGGGCAAGCTTACTTTTTGCCTTTTATTTTCAAATTGATGATGATATTATGCCTTTATCAAGAAAATTATGGATCACATTATGATTTTAAAGCTTTCAAAGACCATGTTTTTCTGGAATCTTCATGTCCCACTTCAAGCAATTATGGTGATGTGATCCGAGTTTTACTCTGATTTTATTAATAGCCTAGTACTACTACGACAATAGTTAGCTTCTATAATAGGGAATATTCAATGTACGCTTCTGCTTAATTGCAGATTACTAATCTAATTTCTTGCACAACAATGACTTCTTTAATTGACTGATTGATTGGTCCGAGTGCGACTCTGATGGGGGTTTAACACATGTTCTGAACTTAGTTTGCTTCCTTGAAATATCCAGCTTCATTTAAATTCTTTCTTTCTTGGTTTGTAATTTTCTATTACACGGCAACTCGAGTACAATTCATCTAGTGAAGATTAAGGCCAACAACAGGACCAATCAAGTAGACAACTAGTGCTATTCGACAGTACCAACGTCATTTTTATCGGGGGTGCTGTATCTTTAATGGATGCAGGTGGTTCTACAGCAGGTGTCATTGATCAGTGATAGCAGTACACTCCTTTCAGCCGATTTGGTGAGCCCCACTTCATTTCGGGGTCATGTATCTTTTGTTTCTCATGTACTTTGTGGTTGAGGTAGATCGGTAAGGAGACGTCTTTACTTATCTTCCAGAGGCTATTGAACTGTTAGGAATAAACCTACTTCTTTTAATTCCTTGTCATGCGAGTTATTGGCATCAAATTCAAAAAATTCTCTATTGAGGTGAATACACAATGGTTGGATAAAAGTTACAAAGTATGAGGTGAATCAACTATGGTTGGATGAAAGTCATCCTTAAGATGAATAGTAATAGGAAAGTATTAAATGACTTAGATTTATACATATGGGATAAGCAACGAGAGTAACCAAGAGTTTGGTAGCAGACCTCAGTGACAGTAAACCGAAGTAAGAGTTATGGTATGGTATGACCTACTTAGATGCAGTAAAGCCATAGACGGCCTAGCCGATCGGGCCGTGATCGGACTCCGTGTTAAATATACGGTGGTATATCGGTACTAAAGATCTCCCAACATAAAATATGGAACGTTTCTTGAAAACCTATCTCTCTCCTAACTTGATGTTTTTGTATTGTCCGAGGCTTCCATTGATCTTATGACTGTTTCTCCTTGTATTGTTACTCGTTCTATTGAGAAGGTGTTTAGTCCTACACACTAGTACTATTCCATATGTTCGAACGTCCCTTTTGCCAGGGGCACTACATCTTTAATGGATGTAGGTGGTTCCACAACAGGTGACATTGATCAGTGATAGCGGTACACCCTCTTCCCAGCTGACTTGGTGAACACCACTTCATATTGGGGTCGTGTATCTTTGGTTTTTTGTGTATCATGTTTTGAGGCATAGCCGGGGCCTTATTTTCGACACAATCATAGTACTATTTTGTATCCGTTAGAAGCTCCGTAGACATAGTGTGGGTCGTAGCTAGGTTATGGAAAAGTCAAACTAAAGCTGTTGTAATTTTATCACATGTGCCACTTCAAACTGTGAAAGTGTATGCATTTTGAGACTTATTAATAACGTGACTAATTGTATTGAATCGGTGTTGTTCACATGATCTTCTCATTGTCTAATTAATGAAACATATATTCTCTTTATTCATGGGTGAGTTTGGGTAGAAGGCATTGTACAGGCTTGCTTGACTGGGGTATCTCGTTTGAGAGCCGGTCGCACTCCCCGAGGTTGGGGTGTGACAAGTAGACGTTGCAAAAGCAACTAAAACCTCGTAAATGTGACCCTCAACCACAAATGGGAACTACCCATCGCAAAAGCAAAAGTTGCAATCGCAACTGTCGCTTCGCAAATGTGAAGCTGGCCTCCCCAGCCCCACATCTCAAATGCCATCAAACGTCTGCAGATGCTGGCCTCGCAAATGCGAGCAGCACAGCGCAATGTGATGTCTACAACACCAGCAATTTCAAAACTTCCAAAATCAGCCTGAAACTAATTCGAAACTCACCCTATCAACTTGGGCCCCACTCTGAACATCCACACAAGTATATAACCCAAATACGAACTCGATTGTAAGTTCAAAACATCAAAATAACATCCACACCCACAAATTAAGCAACAATACACGTGTAGCATGCTTTCAAGTTCAAGAACTTCAAAGATTCACAACCAAGAGTCCGGGTCATGCCTAACCAACTCGGAATGCAACTACACTTTGCACACAAGTACCAAATGACAGAACGAACCTATTCCAAATTCTGGAACAATAATTCGAACCTGATACCATTAAAGTCAACTCCATGCCAAACTTGTAAACTTTCCAAACCTTCAAATTGCCAACTTCTAGCAAATAGAGCCAAACATCATAGGAACCTCCAAGTCCAAATTAGAACATACAGCTAAGTCTAAAATCACCATACTAACCTACTAGAACCATCAAATCATGAATCCAAGGTCGTTTCCACAAAATTCAAACCTTGGTAAACCCTCACAACTTAAGCTTCCAAAATGGACTACGTGTTCCAATTAACTCCAAAACCTTCTCGGAACCAAACAACCCATCCCGCAAGTCAAAAAACAACAATAAAGCATACAAGAGACATAAAATAGGAAAAAACGGCGCCTTTACACAAAACGACCGAAACGGGTTGTTGCATTCTCCCCCTATTAAACAAACAGTTGTCCTCGAACGAGTTTATAATCGTACCTGAAGTGCCAAAATGATGAGGATATCTGCTCTGCATATCATGCTTGGTTTCCCAACTCGCCTCCTAAAACGGTAGACCTCTCCACTAGCCTATTTTTGATGCAAGATCTTTCGATCTTAGATTCAAAACTACCTATCCAAAATGGCCATCGGCTCTTCCTCATAAGCCAGATTATAATCCAACTGCACCAAGCTGAAACATCTTTATGATACTTCTGAAGCATGAAAATATGAAACACCGGATGAACTCTCGACAAGATGGGTGGCAAATAAATCCTTTAAGCCACCTCACCCACACTCTCTAAAACCTCAATTGAACCAATGTACCGAGGAATCAACTTTCCCTTCCTCTCGAATCTCATAACACCCTTCATAGGCGAAACCCTAAGAAGAACCTTCTCACCCTCCACGCCACATCATGAACCTTTCTATCAGCATAACTCTTCTACCTGGACTGATCTACGTGAAGCCTCTCTTGAATCAACTTCTAAAGTAGCAGCATGAACCAAATATGTGCCTAGTAACCTAGCCTCACCATGCTCAAACCAACTAACTGGAGAACTACATGGCCTCCTAAATATTGCTTCACACGAAGCCGTCTGGATACTAGACTGATAGCTATAGTTGTAGGCGACATCCGCTAAAGGTAAAAACCGATCCCACTAGCCTCCGAAGTCAATACTGCAGGCCCTCAACATATCCTCCAAGATCTGAATGGTCCGCTCAAGTTAACCATCCGTTTGAGGGTGATATGCATTACACAACTCAAACATGCATCCTAATTCACGCTGAACAGCTCTCCAGAAGTAAGATGTAAACTGAGTGTCGTGATTCGAGATGATAGAAATAGGTACACCATGCAAGCGAACAATCTCTCGGATGTAGATCTTGGCCAACTGCTCCAAAGTGTAGCAACTCATGATCGAAATGAAGTGCGCCGACTTCGTCAACCGATCCACAACGACACAAATGGAATCAAACTTCCTCAAAGTTCATGGCAACCCTACCACGAAGTCCATAGTGTTACGCTCGCACTTCCACTCCGATATGTCAATCCTCCGAAGCAAACCCCTAGTCTCTGGTGCTCATACTTGACCTACTGACAGTTCAAACATCATGCAACGTGCCTAATAATGTCCTTCTTAATCCCTTTCCACAAATAATGTGCATCTTTGTAGAACCTGGATGAATAAAATACCACAAACTATGAGCCTCCTTAAGAATCAACTCTCTTAAGCCTTCGACATTAGGAACATAAATCCGACCCAAATGTCACAGTACACCATCATCACCAAAAATCACCTTATTAGCACCATTGTGTTCCACCATGTCCCCAAGGACAAGCAAATTGGGATCATCATACTAGAGTGCCTTAATGCGCTCAAGAAAGGACGATCGCGAAACAACATAAGCAAGGACTCTGCTTGGCTAAAAAATATGCAATCTCAATAACCTATTTGTTGCACACTGTTATGCACTAGTGAAAACAAGATCCAACTGGTAGTTTATCTGTTGTTGATAAATGAGAGTCACCACCTAATATTTAAAGGTATACTAGGGTACCTATTTAATCACTAAATCACATTCTTTATTATTCTACTAACCGGTGAGATTATGGGTAAGGGTTCTTATTCTTCTAAGGGGAAGGTGTTAGGAACCCCTTAAATTCTACCTAAGGTAGCTCCAGAGGATTTAGACTAGATTTAGGACTAATTATTTGTATTATGCTTAACTAGTGTTAAAGGAGTACAACTTACTATGTATTAGGAAATAATACTTACAAAAGGTGTACAACTTAAAAGGGTATGAATTTACAAAGGAGTCTTAGAAAAAATAATGCTAGTGTATATATGCTTGAAAGAGCTTAAAAATGAGTGTACGATATTTGTATTTAGGAAAAAACATATGAAAAGAAGAGCTAGGTTATCAAAATCTTTGTTTCTAAAGAATGGATGTTCATGTTACTCTAATGAGATCAATGTAATGACCCGATCAGTCATTTTGAGCTATAGCACGTCATTCGACGGTTTTACTTCAGGTATTATGACTTGTACGTGTGGTCGGAATTGAATTTCGGGAAGTTCAGAGTGTATTCAGATGGAAAATTCTAATTTCGGAAGCTTTAAGTTGGAACAATTGATTAAGGTTTGACTTTTTAGTAAATGACCTCAGAATCGGGATTCGAAGGTTCTAATAGATTCGTATGATGATTTTGGACTTGGGCGTATGTTCAGGTTGACATTGTTTTGAGGTGGACTTTGGTTTTATCGATGTCTGTTTGGGGTTCTGGGCCTTGGAATAGGTTTGTATTGTGATTTATGACTTATGCATAAAGATTGGTGTCATTACGGAATGTTTTGATATGATTCGTATTGTGATTTATGACTTGTGCATAAAGTTTTGCCTCGGAGACTAAACGATACTCCCAAAGCATTTATTATAAAAAGGATTTACCACTTATTTCATATTCTTTTACATGTCATTCATTTAATTGGCACCATTTGCCATAACACAATATCATTCTTGGCATGCGGCCATACATTATATTTCATGCTCTCTTCTCTCACTTTCAAATATCATCATGGATAATGAACAACAAGGCTTTTCAAATTAAGACTTTAAACACACATTTGAGCAATTTAGGGTTTTAGGCATATGTGATTTCTTATACAATTTGACATAATAGCTTTCATTAGAATCACGTTTTTAAATCATAACATATTAACACATAGCCCATACTTAAACCACATTCTCAAACAGTAACTCAACATAACAAGAACCTTTGGAATACACATTGAACGCATATTTATTTTGAGAAAAGGCTTATTCGGAAAAATCAATTTATAATGAACAACACTGGACTTACAAGGCTATTATGGAATTTAAATCTAAAAGAGGAGTTTATCCAACATACCTCGCTTTGTGATTTCCTTAATAAACTATACAGTTCTAGAATCCTAGCAACTTTGATCTATTTAGAGATATAGCAAAATTGAACACAAATTAGGGAGGAGTTCATGGTTCCAGCTCATTTGAGCATTTTATCAAACACTAGGTGGTCATTATGATTTCAAGGTCTTCCAATGGTGGATTCCTCTATTTCAATACACAAAATCTACCCAATTGAGCTCAACAATCTTCCTATAACCCAAGATAGTACATGCATGCATGATGAACAACTCCCACACCCAAGAATTGCTTGGATTATTACCTATTTTTAGTTAAATCTCGAAATTGAAGGCTAGGGCTAGAATCTTACCTTTTGGTCGAAGACCTTGTGAGTTATCCTTGTGAAATCTTCAAGGCTTTAGCAAATATTGATGAACAAATGACTTTGAAATTCCTTTTCGTCGCACCCCAACATGGGGAAGCACGACTGACGCTTAACCGAGGGAATCCGACCGAGCAATCCTGTTAGATACTTTCTACCCAATTCTCCCATGAACAAGAAAAGAAGTGATTTCATTAACTATATAGTAGGAAGCTCATTCATACAATCCTAAATTGTTTCATTAGACAAATACACATTTCTTATAGTCTGAGTGGAACAAGTGATCAACTCAACATATACTTGTTTAACATTCCCAACACCCATATACAACCCACATAGTGTCTACGGAGCCTCTAAATATACAAAAGAGAGTAAAGATGGTGCCGGCAACAAGGCCCCGTCTATACCTCAAAAAGCGACGATAATATAAACAAAAGGTACAATACATGAACCCGGAATGAAATGGGGCTCACTGAGTCTGATGAGAAGAGGATGCAGCACTATCTGTGATCAACATTGTCTGCTATGTAACCACCTACATCCATTTACAGATGCAGTGCCCCCGGCAAAAGGGGCGTTAGTACCGTCGAGTAGCACTAGTATGTAAAGCTAAACACCAACTCAATAGAATGAATAATAATACAAGAGGAACAGTCAAGAATTCAATAAGGGCTTCAAATAATAGTAAAACAACAAGTTAAGGATCATATACTTTTTCAAGAAAATTTCCATGTTATTAGGTTGGGTGACCTTTAGTACCGATATTCCATAATTCACAATACCTCCGTATTCTTATACGGAGTTCGATCTCGGCCCGATCGGCTAGGCCATCTCATTTGAGACATTACCACAATTTCATTATAATTTCAAGCACAGTACCACCATGTGTGCGGCATGGCGTCCGATCACGGCCCGATCGGCTAGGCCATCTCATTTTAGACATCAACCATTTTCACAATTTCATCCACAATACCACCGTGTTCTTACACGGAGTCCGATCTCGGCCCGATCGGCTAGGCCATCTCATTTGAGATATCAACCATATTCATAATTTCACACACAATACCACCGTATTCTTATATGGAGTCCGATCTCGGCCCGATCGGCTAGACCATCTTATTTAAGACATCGCCCATATTCAATCAGTCATATCAATTCATATTTCTTTCCCATACTTTCAATACAATGGCACGAGTTGCCTCAATTATAAAGTTATTCTTGGCGCTAGGCCGCATTTCATAATTAAAGTTCTTTTCCACATTCCAACATTATTATTATCAACAACAATAAGGCTTCCCATTCTAGACGTTAAATTCACATATGAGCAATTTGGGAGTCTTAGGCACATAGAGGCTTTTCATACAATTTGGCATAACAACCTTTATTTCAATCTTGATATGAAGTCTTAACATTTCTAACACATATTTCACATTTTTGAACACATCCTCAAATAACAAGATAACATGATAAAACATTTAGACTAAATATTGAACTTACATCCTTCAACACAAACACATTAGAAATCGCCAATTCTATAATGTACAAGAGCTTACTCTAATTACATAAACACTGTGGGGTTCGATTCTAAGAAGAAGGAGGTTTAGCCAACATACCTCAATTGAGCCTCTTAAAACTATAAGATGTTCCGGAATATTAGCAACTTCAATCTATTTTAGCAATATAGTAAAATTGAACCCAAAATTAGGAAAACGATCATAATTCTAGCTCACTTGAGCATTCTATCAAACACCATGTGTGCATAAATGTTTTAAGGTCCTTTTTGTGAAAGACTTCACCAACCCACACCCCGTTCTTTTCTATCTTTAACTCACAACCTCCCCCACATACCATAGGAACACATGCATGCAAGGTAAGAACTCCCATCCCCATGAATTACCTTACTAATAGCCCATTCTAGTTACATTTTAAAATTAAGAGTTTTGGTGATAGAATCTTACCTCTTAGGAAGAAGACCTAGGTGCCTCTCTTGATAATCTTCAAGGTTTTAAGTGAGAAATGAAGAACAATTTGATGAAGATCACTTCTCCCTATAGTTATTTCATAATGCAACCGCATAGTGGTTATGCGGTCCGCGAAAATGGGGGCCAGAATTGGAAAGAAGCTGATCTAGTTTGCGATCACTATGCAGCCCCCACACCTGTTCTGTGGTCGCATAATGCACCGCAGAACGGTTCTGCAGTCGTATAGTGCACCGCATATCCTCCCTCCAAAAAATTCCATGACGGGATATGCAACAAGAATACGACCTGGATGATATAGGCCATGGTCTTATGTTTATGAATCCGCTCCTTCAATTGTACCAATAATGGGTCGTTATATAATTTTTCCTTGACTTCTACAACAAGCGATGATTCAGACCTATTTTGCACAATCACTCCTCCTTCACTGGAATCCGCAAGATCAACTCCCAAGCTAGCCAAACGATAAACCTCCTTGGCTAACGGCCTTTGATATGCCTCCAAGTGAGCTTAACCATAGATTTTCGGCTGAGAGCATCCACTACAACATTAGCCTTCCCCGGATGATACAGAATATCGATCTCGTCATCCTTGAGTAACTCAAGCCATCTTCTCTGCCTCAGATTCAATTCCGTCTGTTTGAAAATGTATTGAAGGCTCTTATGGTCCGTGAAGATATCCATATGGACCCCATACAGATAATGACGCCAAATTTTCAATGCAAATACCACCACCGCAAGCTCTAAGTCATATGTTGGATAATTCTTTTCATGATTCTTGATTTGCCTAGAAGCATAAGCTATCACCTTGCCATGTTGCATTAATACACACTCAAGTCCGATTCTTGAAGCATCACAATATACCACAAACCCATTTGTACCCTTAGCTGCTTGCCTTTTCTCACTCTAGACCACCTTCCTCTCTCTAAAATATAAGTTTGAACCTTCTAAAATGATCCCTAAGTTTGTTTTATAAGAATGGGGTAGGGTTTATAAAACCAGAAAAATGAAGTCCCGATGCAGATTTACGATCGCATATGCGATCGCATACGCTTTTGCGGTCCGCAAAATGGGCCGCATAATGGCCCTCCAGAACTGGGCATTTCTGCCTCACTCTACGACCGGTCTACGGTCTGCAGACCAATTTTGCGGTCGCATAATGTGCCGCAGAACATCCCTCTATAAATGTTTATGTTGGACTTGCGATGAATTGTGCGGCCCGCGAAATAATTATGCGGCGGCATAATGGACTGCATATTGGTCATAAAATTTAGCTCAGATTTCTGCTTCACTCTGCGGCAGATCTGCGGTCCGCAGATCAGTTCTGCGATCACAAATGGACCGCAGAAATGCCCTTCACTTCAAAAATCTTTCTTCAGCTCCCCACCTCGGCGCCACAGAACCCCGGGTCTTTGGTAAAATTCTACAAGGCCTTACAATGGGAATGGAGAGAAAAGAGAGGAAAGGGGAAAGGATGACAACTAGGTCAAGGGGAAATGAATTAGGGTTTTGGATAGGGGTTGATCGTCTCTGTGGATAAAAGTGGGAGATGGAACGAGGGTTGTTGGATCAGTTGATCAATGGCTCCGATGGTTTTGCTAGTTAGGGATTTTAGAAATTATTAAACTAGGAAAATCTATGATCATTGGATTCTTGTGATCCAACGGCGGGGATAAAATGTGACAGAACATTTAAAAATAACTAAAAACGGAATTAAATTTGATCAGTTGATGATATGAATCAACGGTCAGGATGGCGTAGGTTTGTTTTGTGAGATAATGGAACGGGCGACGTGGCACGATCTGATTGGCTCAAATGAAGTGGCAAGGATTGCCTACTTGGAATGAAGGGGTTGATTGGACTGGATATTTTTGGATTGGGCTCTTGTGTTGGGCCAAATTTATTTTAAATGGTAGCCATTGTGTATTTAATCAAGGATTGCAATTATAGTCTTTTAGACTTTTAACCCTTTTGAAATAAATTTAAATAAACTTAATTATTTTAAATAAAATGAAGTAGAAATTATAATCATCAAATATACCACTAATTATCGTAATTGATTTTTTATAAAATACTTTTTTGTTTAAAATATAACACTAATTTTGAATTATTAACATAGTAATCTAATTAATCAAAATTTTAAAACTTAATTTGTTAAATTAATTATAAAACCCATGTGGTGTATTTTAGAAATTATTTTAATAGTGTTAAAATAGTAAGTATATTTGTAATTATATTATACAAATATTGAGATATTAATTTCAAAACTAATACTTAATTAATTTGTAAAGAATGGGTATTTACTTATAGAAAATACTTTCAAAATATTCTTTGTAAATTATTAAGTACAAATAATTTAATTTTAAAAGGGAGGGTCAAAATTGGCCATCAACAGACGCCCCTGTTTGATCGGAGACGATGAAAGAGTTTCGGAATCAAAGCCAATTTTGTCCCGACTTTAGGCATGCATTGTAGAAATGGCATAATATTTTCGGATTGGGCTCTTGTGTTGGGCCAAAATTAATTTAAATGGTAGCCATTGTGTATTTAATCAAGGATTGCAATTATAGCCTTTTAGACTTTTAACCCTTTTGAAATAAATTTAAATAAAATTTATTATTTTAAATAAAATGAAGTAGAAATTATAATCATCAAATATACCACTAATTATCGTAATTGATATTTTATAAAATACTTTTTTATTTAAAATATAACACTAATTTTGAATTATTAACATAGTAATCTAATTAATAAAAATTTTAAGAAGTAATTCGTTAAATTAATTATAAAACCCATGCGGTGTATTTTAGAAATTATTTTAATAGTGTTAAAGTAGTAAGTATATTTGTACTTATACAATACTAATACTGAGTTATTAATTTCAAACAAATACTTAATTAATTTGTAAAAAATATGTATTTACTAATAGAAAATACTTTAAAAACATTCATTATAAATTATTAAGTACAAATAATTTAATTTTAAAAGGGAGGGTCAAAATTGGTCGTCAACAGATGCCCCTGTTTGATCGGAGATGATGAAAGAGTTTCGGAATCAAAGCCAATTTTGTCCCGAATTTAGGCATGCATTGTAGAAAATGGCATGATATTTTCAGATTGGGCTCTTGTGTTGGGCCAAAATTAATTTAAATGGTAGCCATTGTGTATTTAATCAAGGATTGCATTTATAGCCTTTTAGACTTTTAACCCTTTTGAAATAAATTTAAATAAACTTAATTATTTTAAATAAAATAAAGTACAAATTATAATCATCAAATATACCACTAATTATCGTAATTGATTTTGTATAAAATACTTTTTTGTTTAAAATATAACATTAATTTTGAATTATTAACATAGTAATCTAATTAATCAAAATTTTAAGAACTAATTCGTTAAATTAATTATAAAACCCATGTGGTGTATTTTAGAAATTATTTTAACATTGTTAAAATAGTAAGTATATTTGTACTTATATAATACTAATACTGAGTTATTAATTTTCAAAATAAATACTTAATTAATTTGTAAAAATGGGTATTTACTAATAGAAAATACTTTAAAAGCATTCATTGTAAATTATTAAGTACAAATAATTTAATTTTAAAAGGGAGGGTCAAAATTGGCCGTCAACAGATGCCCCTGTTTGATCGGAGACGATGAAAGAGTTTCAGAATCAAAGGAAGATTATACGTTGTAGGGCTTAGGAGTTAAGGAAGATTCTGGGAGGATATTTGGGAAGTTGGGGCCGAATTCTGGCTTCGAATTGCTTACATACCTCGGGTTTAACGAGGATCAGGTCTCATGTAGTTCTGAAGTGAGGACTTTGAGGAAGAGATAGTACCGTATTATGACGATACTGTGAGTCGGAGGATTTGGCTCTCATGATAGCTTGAATTTGCGGCTTGACTTAAAGGATTTGAAAATTTGGAGTTCGACTAGTCGTTTCGAACTTGAGCTCTGATCCTTGGCCCGCTAATGAGTTTGTTGTCCTTCATAGCATTGTAGTTTGGTCTGCTACTTAAAAGGAGTTCCACGTTGTGATGTTTGTTCCTGCAAAAATGAAAAACACACATACCCATATATTGCAATGCAGAATATATCAAGATGCGATGTAAATGATGCAAGAATGATGATGCATGGCTGCTGACAAACCCTTATTTGGGATCGAGATGATGGGATACTTGAACTTGACTCGAATTGTTAGCCGGGATATGTACCATTCCGCAGATGTCGGAGCATTGAGTCTCTTTGTGTCGGGAATAGTTGTAAAATATATCTCTGCTTGTTGGGAGAGTTTTGCATTGAAAGGTGTCTCTACTTGTTGGGAGAGCTTGGCTTGTAGAGTGAGTCTCCACTTGTTGGGAAAGCATTGCACTGAAAAGTGTCTCCGCTTGTTGGGAGAGCTTGATTCGTAGAGTGTGTCTCCGCTTGTTGAGAGAGCTTTGCACTGAAAAATGTAAAGTAATCTACGCCTGAGAGTAATTGATTTAAAACATAATCGTGCCTGAAGTTGTATGAGAAAAATGTCAAAACATTCAAGATAATAGCAAAGGAAAAGAAAAGAATGCCCAAGAGATAGTCTTGATTGCGAAGCTAAGTTGTGGTCATCGATTGGCAGAATATCGGTGACGAGGTTTGCGACTGTCTATTCTAGCCTCCCTTTTGATTGAGCGATGGTGTGGATTGTTCCGGTTATGGAGTGAATATTTTTCTATATTCAAAACTTTGATTGGAAAAACCAACATTTGATTTGCACAGGGCACTCCGCTTGATTGAGCTGACAATTTTCTTATATACAGGGCTCCAATTGGTGAAGTCGGTGGCTCGTTTTGTATAGGGTGCTCCGATTGGTCGAGCAGGCAATTTTCTATATACAGGGCATCAATTGAAGAAGCCAGTGGTTCATTTTGTACAAAGTGCTTCGTTTGATTGAGCAAACGGTTTTCTCTATACAGTGCGCCTTTTTCGCATCAACGGCCTGACTCCAAGATACCTACAAAGGATTCAATAATTAGTTTCGGTTGTACCAGAAAATTTAAATAAAGGAGGAAGGTTGATTATCCTGGGAAAGTGGTGAATCCGTCATTTTTTTCAGTGTAGTCCCAATATTTCCTTGCGTCTTGTTGACCCTGCACTCAAAGAAAAAGTCATAGTGACAGTTGGGGGGGGGTGGAATTGTGTCGACCACAATATAGGTTTTGCCCCAGTCCTTGATATGGTTATGCCACGAAGTTTAGTAGGTGGAACAAATTACTATATTTTAGAAAATAATTTTTGAAAATCTATGTTTTATGGCAAATGTCGTCGTTCCGGATTATGACATACTACTAAAGGTTCTCCAAACGCGAGCGTTGCTTCTTGAAAACTCTACCACATTGATGTCGATCTTCCACGATGCTTCTGATAACTTGGCTGCCATTGCGACTGCGTCCTAATTCGAACTAATGCATTACAAAGGTTTTCCTAAGGTTATGACTAAATCCTTTCAGGATGCATACGTATCCAAAACGGAATCAGGTTTGAATGTTGTTCGTGGATGATGATAAAAATATGATGAAGATGACCGAGAATGACTCAGGCAGCCTACGTTTCCAAGTGGAATTAGGTCAAAACATAGTTCGATTACAATAGATGCAAAATAATGATATTAGGAATGAAATGGCCGAGTATGACTCAGACTGCCTACGTATCCGAATGGAATCAGGCCAGAACGTAGTTCAATTATAAAATATGACTGAATCTGATAAGGATTGCCTACATATTCTTTCCCGAAGAAATCAAGTCGGCGTAGTTCCAGAGCAACATACAAAATGATATTTGGATTTTCTATTACAAAAGAAAGGAGGGAGAGAAACTGAACTCTACGTGGGTTGCCTACGTATCCCTCCATGGCCCTCCATCAACCAGTACTCAGGACACCACCTAGTACCCATATTTGACAGTTATATGTAGAGATTTGTTGTGACCCACACCTTCAATAGGAAGCTCATCCCTTCGGAAAGTGATCATATTTGCTTCGACCATTTTCCCAATAGTTGCAGCCAGCGCTTCACTGGTGGTGTTGCTTGGCAGACTTACCCCATTTAGTACTCTCATCAGGGTATCCTTATGACTGTCCGAGCTCATAAGTAAGTCCATGATTGATATTTGTGCCGGAGTTTTCTTCAGCTACTCGTCCACAGAGTATTCTTCAGCCTAGATGATACGGATTATGAATGAAAACACCGATATAACAAAATACGCGGAATCAACAATAAGAACCAGACCTATAATTGATTGGAAGAACAAGAATCAATTAGGATATAAAGCCTAATTACCTCGATGGACTCAATCAACTGTAACCCTAAGCTATGAAAACCCTCAAGAGATTGGCAACTCATGAAAACTCGGATAAAGTAATTAGGCAATTGAGCATTCACTAATAATTACTCACTAACTATGACTAATTTAGTACTAATGAAAGCATAAATAAAGAAATAAAGGAATTAAGGCATAAACATAAATGCATTAATTAAAAGATAAGGAAAGAGTGCGAGACTTGCATGTCTTCAAGTTTATCATTCACCAAATCTAACTCTAAAGGCACAAATGTTTAGCTATTTATACTAGTGCTATTTTAGGTACAAGGAGTTCCTAAAATAGCCCCAAAGAGTGACTTATAATGCAATTTAGCCACATTGGGTAGAACCTACTCCAAGTCCATCCTCTTGCCTCAATTCTTCGTCTTCAAACCATTGGAACACATTGTAATGTGTATGAGACTTCTCCAAAACTCCCTCGAATGCTTCAAGCTTCATAATTAACTATCCAAGATCATGCAACTCCTTTGCTTGGCTTCTCGTGAATGGTCTAGATGAAGTAGGTAAATGCCGGGTGTAGCACTCGGGGTCTATTATATTTCTTCTTTGAATCTGCTCTCTTCCAAAATTCTCTCGATTCTCATCTTCAGGAGCGTAGCATCTCCCTGACATAGTCATATCATGGGTTGCCGCAGAGTCTGTCATCTTGGCTTTCCCCTTTTGCTGATATGTCCATGGGACAGTTTTTTATTCCCAACCCCTTCGTCCCAGGTAGCAATGGCATGTTGTCGCTGATATGTCTGGACCGTCACTGTGGGTCTCACTTGTACTGTGATCATGAGAGTCCTTTGAGGTGGGATCCTTGCGGGCTCTGCATTTCCTATCGTGACAATAGTTCCTTTTAAATCATATTCTTCATCCAAAGTGATCATCTTGACTCCCTAATTTCGTTGATTCGGCAGTAGATTGTGATTCACATTGGGCGGAGTCGGAGTGCACTGAATAGCTTTGCTTTTGATCCGTGTTTCAATTTCATTTTTTAGTTTAAAATAATCTTTAGTATCATGCTCAGGCACATTTGAATGGTACACGCATGTTTTGGTTGCATCAAAATACTTTGAGAGATACTCAGGAACCATTCCTTCCACTGGATGTATCAATCCTACTCTCCTCAATCTTTCAAGCAATTATGCTAGAGGCTCAGCAATTAGGGTATAATTTTTAGGACCCCTCTCTTCAGAATTTCAACGAGGGCGTGGTGCATAAGTGGGTCGGTTTTGATGAGTGGTGGTTTGGACAGGAGCATATGGTTGTTGTGGATTCGGGTTGTTTTGGGCTCGAGGAGGGTTATATTGAGGTTGGGGTGGTAATATAGTTGTGTGTTGTAGATTGGAGCGTTGGCGGGTGTTGGTGAATAGTTGTTCGGTGAATAAGAAGTGTTTCCATGATGTGGGTTGGGTTGATAGTAAAGGACGACTGCTGAGACTTCTTCTTTTTTCTTCTTTCCGCTATCGATTGACCCTGATTGGATTGCCTTGTTGGCTGCTTGCAGTGCATCCATGGATTGTATTTTGCTGGATTTTGTACCTTTTTCTAAGAATTCTGCCTTTGCATAGCCCGCATATGTGAAACACTGATCGAAAAAGCGACCAGTGCCACATTCATGCAAACGTCACAGATGCGACAAAACCATCACATTTGCGAAGGACAACCCTCGGAAACGCGAGACAATATTCGCAAATGCGAGCAAAGCTTCGCAAATGCGAAACTGCTCCACCTAGCAAAGCATTGCAAATGCGACTCCAAGATCACAAAAGCGACCCCAGACCATATCGCAAAGGAGAACATTTGTTCATAAATGTGGAACCCTTAGCCCCCAGTTCACATTCGCAAATGCGATCATTTGACCGCAAAAGCGAGGCTCGCAAATGCAAGACTGATCTTACAAATGCAAGATCTGCAACTAAACACCAACAACTAATAGGCACAAGCAGTTGCATAACCATCAAAACTCATCCGATACTTACCCGAAACTCACTCGAGCCCCTCCGGCTCCAAACCAAATATGCACACTAACATCCTACAAACTCGCTCACTACTTACAATCATTAGAATAACATCAAATAAAAAGAATCGATCATTAAAACTCAAGATTTCAACTCTAAAACTCAATTTTCACAATTTTACACACAATGCGCCGAAATGAGCTTGGGTCACCCCGGACCCCAACCAAACATGCGTACAAGTCCAAAAATATCATAAAAAACTACAAGAAGGTGAGGTTATCTACTCCACATATCGGACTCGGACTCCCACATAGCCTCCTCAATTGGCTAAGCTCTCCATTGCACTTTCGCAGAAGGATAACTCTTGGATCTCAACTTACGAACCTACCGTTGTAGAATAGCTACCGACTCTTCCTCATAGGTCAAGTTCTCCTCAAGCTGAACCGTACTAAAGTCTAAAACATGTGATCTGGCCTAATGGTACTTCCGAAGCACTAAGACATAAAATACTGGATGTACCCCTGCTAGGCTAGGAGGCAATAAAAGCCGATAAGCAACCTTCGCAACTCTCTACAAGATCTCAAACGGGCCAATAAATCTCGGGCTCAACTTGCCGTTCTTCTTCCCAAATGACATCACGCCCTTCATAGGCGACACTCAGAGAAGAACCTTCTAACCCACCATGTAAGCCATATCTCAGACCTTCTCATCCGCATAACTCTTCTGCCTAGACTGAGCTGTATGAAGTCGCTACTGAATCACCTTAACCTTTCCAAAGCATCACGGACCAAATCTATGCTCAATAATCTAGCCTCTTCGAGCTCAAACCAACGAATCGGCGCACGACATCGCCTCCCAAATAAGGCATCGTATGGAGTTATTTGGAGGCTCGACTGATAGCTGTTGTTGTATGTAAACTCTGCTAGAGGTAAGAACTGATCCCATGAACCTCCAAAATTAATAACACGAGCACGTAACATGACCTCCAATATCTGAATAGTGTGCTCAGACTATCCATCCGTCCGAGGTTGAAATAATGTACTCATCTCGACCCGCGTGCCCAACTCATGCTACACGGCTCTCCAAACATACGATGTGAACTGCGTGCCTAAGTCAGAAATTGCTAGAAATGGGCACGCCGTACAAGTGAATAATCGCCAGATGTAAATCTGAGCCAATGATAGCATCAAGGACAAGGATAGAGTTTTGGAAGCTCTAAGGCCATTTACAAGATCTCAA
>AWOL01S0232118.1:4002-15408 GCA_000715115.1 Nicotiana otophora | reverse complement strand
TTATGTATATATATACTATTCAAGTCGGCGACAGACGTTGCTTACATTATAAAATTGCTTTTACTCCTACGGTAAAATTTATCTGTCCAAATGTTAGAAGGATCTTATGTCACTGGTGATCAGCCTGTCTATTTAGTATTTATTACTATATTAATTTACTATGCTTAAATGATTTAATTTGATAAAAATATTTATCAATTAACTATGGATAGGAAAAAGAAATTTATGTGCAAACACGTGTCATACATATATTTATTTGGTATAAACATTCGGTGTACCATAAATAATTTTCCTAAATCATATTCATCATAGTATTAAATAACAGCAGTCAGATTATCCATCAATGAAACTGATCAACGGTTAAGACTTATCCATCACATACCAATTAAATCTGTACCATTAATTCCTAATCTAACGGTCTAACATTACCCGGGAAGGGAAAACATCGAAGAACAANGTTTATTAATAAATACTTTCAAATTGCTTTTACTTATGTATATATATACTATTCAAGTCGGCGACAGACGTTGCTTACATTATAAAATTGCTTTTACTCCTACGGTAAAATTTATCTGTCCAAATGTTAGAAGGATCTTATGTCACTGGTGATCAGCCTGTCTATTTAGTATTTATTACTATATTAATTTACTATGCTTAAATGATTTAATTTGATAAAAATATTTATCAATTAACTATGGATAGGAAAAAGAAATTTATGTGCAAACACGTGTCATACATATATTTATTTGGTATAAACATTCGGTGTACCATAAATAATTTTCCTAAATCATATTCATCATAGTATTAAATAACAGCAGTCAGATTATCCATCAATGAAACTGATCAACGGTTAAGACTTATCCATCACATACCAATTAAATCTGTACCATTAATTCCTAATCTAACGGTCTAACATTACCCGGGAAGGGAAAACATCGAAGAACAAGTTCAACATTTATTAATTAATCCCTCGAAGTGTGCCGTTTGATGTTCAAACTTTTGTCTCCTTAACGTACCCATAAAACCGTTAATGCCGTTAGTCCACCTCATCAGTCCCTTCCTTCCCAAAGCTAAAAAAACTTAACGTCTAACTAACGGCATCGTCAATAACCCCCTCCCATATATATTCGTTATGTACAAATTTTGTTTTTTAATATTATGAAAAGATTTACTTTTCTTTTTTGTGTTTCAACGGGCAAGATTTTTTCCCCTCAGTTTCTCACTTAGATTTTTTTGATCTTTTTTGGGTTTCAAAGGGTTTGCGTTTTAGCTGAATTCCCGTCACTTAGAGGTTTGTTTACTGTTAGATTCGTGAAATTTCTTGTTAAAATTTCGATTTTTATTCATTATTGACTGATTTTTAATCAATTCAGCTTTTATTTCATCTTATTCAACTTGATTTTGGCTGATTTGAATTGGGTTTTGGTTATTTTTACTGTTGGATTCATGAAATTTTCATTAAATTTCGGTTTTGATTCATTATTGACTGTTTTATAAATCAATTTAAGGTTCTATTTCATCTTATTCAACTAGATTTTGGTTAATTTCAGATGGTTATAAAGTTTTGGTTTTTGTTTATTGAAATTTGATATAAAGATGGGTTTGTGAGATCTGGGCTTGTTTAAATTCCTAGTAATTGTGTTATAAAATTACGTAAATGTTTCATTATTAGGATTTTAGAGTTATACTTAGTTGAGTTTTTTGTTTCTTTGAATTCGTTTGAAGGTTTTTTATTGGTATGGTGATTTTTCAATTGATTATGGTATTGAATTGGTCATTTATGAAGGTTATGTTAAGAGGAAAATGGCTGAACTGAAAGTAGAGGACTGTTGTACTGAGAATAAGCAATCAGCTGCTGCCTCTAACTCTTCTGTTTCTGAAAATAGTGCTAGTGTTACTTTAAGGTCACCGACAGTATCTAGCCCGACTCCTACATCACCAACTCATAGGTACTGTTGTTTTGACTTTGTTAAATATGTTTAGCTGGTTGATGACTAGAATTGCACATTGTAAAGTTGGTTCTTGATTCTGATTTTGAATTTCATCTTAAGTTCATATCTAGTTTTAACAAACTTCATGATTATTTCTTTTAGTATTTCGATTGAAAGTTTGGGATCTTCCAAAATGGTACCTAGGTGCATTATGTTGTATAAGTAATAGTTAATTATCGTTTTCACGTTTTGGTTTAGGTCATTTGTGGATTAGTTTAGAACTAACTACGTCAACGTGAGCTTGCAAAGCATAGCTGGTTCTAAGTGTGGATAAAGGAGGAGGATTGAAGTAGGTTGACAGTCGGGCGTAAAATAATGAAACTCTGATGAATCCTTTGAATTGAATATAGTAGAGTGGATGTGAGTGTTCATATAGCCCAATCCCAATGAATTTGTAACGGTGGCATAGTTGATTGTTGTGAATAAGAGTCAAACTGAGTGGAACTCTCTTTTGGAGACATAGGAAAGTGTCTGAACTGGAGATTATCATTGCCATATCAAGAAGAAGAGTTTTTACTGAAAATGTCCTGGTCAACAATATCTCTAACTAAGTCTTTTCTGCCTTCTATTATTTCTTGCATCCCGACAAAAAGCAAACTGACAATCACCTGAAGCGAATTACTCAACAATAGGATTCTATGATATTATGTATATTGTGCTAATTTTAGAGTTCGGAATGGATATTGAAAATTATTACTTTGTGCTTGTTTTGTGTGAATTTTGCAGGAGAACCTCTGGTCCAATTAGGCGAGCAAAGGGTGGTTGGACTCCTGAGGAGGTGAATAGAATTCCTTATATTTCCAGCAAATAATCTCTTCTGCAAGATAACCTAATAGCTTTAAAGCCTAAATAGCTTTAAATATCCGCTGTCAAGTTTTCGACAGTGGATACTACTGGTTGTTCTGGTAAAATGTAGAACACTGGAACAGTTTGTTTTTGACGTAATGTGTTGGGCGTGTTGAATTTCTGATGCTTCTATAACCCTCATGTATTATTGTTATCATACACCAGTTTGAATTTCTTTATAATTGCTTCTTTTCTTTTAAATGGCAAGTTCAGCTTCTAGTTTTGCTTCTTGGAATTATGTCTTGATTAGATAAAGATCTCCCCTGCCACAGGATGATACTTTGAAAAGGGCTGTTGCAGTTTTCAGAGGAAAATGTTGGAAAAAAATAGGTATTATATCTTAGCTAGTCTCTTTGTTAGTTAGCAATTATGAATTAAACAATCTTGTGGCAACTTGTTTCACCTTGACATGGCCAGCTGTTTCAAAATTGATAGGTGTCCGATGTGGAAATATTGCTATATGACTTATATGATGGTGACATTCACTGTATTTGATCATTGCTGTGGTCTTATCATGAATATATTACCATTTAGACTTTGTTGAATGTCTGTTGGGTGCTGTAATGCTCTTAGTGCATCTTTAATGACAAGCCAAGTCAATATATTCATGTATGTTATTACTTATATATTTCGTTTTGCTTAGGTATAGGCATTTGTTTCTGCAATTTGGATATCATTAGTCATCCTCTTCTTCTTCATGCTTTTCTTTTCAAGTGAGGTTTTAGCCTTAATGTAGAATTTTGAATTTGGAGATAAAAAGGCTGGCAAATATCGAAATTCTTCAAAATAGATTTTCCAAACTTAGTTTTACTAGTTGGTATTAGGAAATTATAGCCTTGTTCTATCAAAGGGTACTTTAACTTTGATGAACTTTGAAGTCTTAATTTTTTTGACAAATATTTAAGTCAGTCTACGTGGCTATCATCTTGTGTATCATTTCCTGTTATTGGATTCATGTGGTAACATAGAAATGTGACTTTTGGTCAAAATATTGATTCACATGCAGCCGAGTTCTTCCCGGATAGATCTGAAGTGCAATGCCTGCATCGATGGCAGAAGGTTCTCAATCCGGATCTTGTCAAAGGACCATGGACTCGGGAGGTTTGTTTGCTTTCCTACTTTAGTTGCCTTCTGCACTGGTAATCTAAATTGTGCTTTGACTATCTGGATAATTTCTGATGGTTTTCAACTTTTACTGGTGTTTGCTAACAGGAGGATGATAAGATCATTGAACTGGTCGCCAAGTATGGGCCTATGAAATGGTCTGTCATAGCTAAATCATTGCCTGGTCGAATAGGGAAGCAATGTCGTGAGAGGTAGGATCAGAAATAGTCTGCATACAACATGTTATCTTTGGTAGGATTCCATAGATTCAGCTCTTGTGTTAAATGAAGGTTGATCTCTATTGTCTTTGACCAACTTTGCCTTCAGCTGTTCATTTATTACCCAACTTAGTAAGAGTTGATCTGCTGATTTAGTACCGATTTTCCTTCTGTTATCTGTAATTGCTATAGCTTCAGTAATGCTTGTCTACCCATTCTGCGCCCTATACAAGTACTTGGTTTTTATGTGAACTATTCTCTGAAAAGTCACTGTGAATTCTTTGTTTTCATGTTCATTTTTAGGCACTCCGTCTTCAATTGTCTGAAAGTTTGTCAAATGATAGAGCCCTACTATTTGATTGATTGATTGTGTTCGGTTAATGATTATTGCTACATTTGATCAGGTGGCACAATCATTTGAATCCCAATATAAAAAAAGATGCTTGGACACTGGAGGAGGAACGGGCACTCATAGATGCTCATCGGATCCATGGTAACAAGTGGGCTGAAATTGCTAAGGTCCTGCCCGGAAGGTAATGAATTCAGCATAAAGATCAAGTTTCTGTTGATAGGTTCGACAATAGTAGTAATCTAAAGGGAAAAATTAATGGTTTTTTTCATCAGTAGAATAAAGAGAAAAGAGATCTGATGGCTTCTTTATTTAAGTATTTCTATTAAAAATGACTCCTTCAAACCCGTTTTTTGAATATGGTTTTCTCAAACATGTCCTAAATATTTTTTACCTCTAAAAATTGTGGTTTATAGTACTTTTATGTAGTTTCTAGTATGTATTTTCAAAGATCAGAGAATTGACGTGCTCAATCACCCCAAGATTAGATGGTTTGGCTCTTGTACACTGAACCAGTCATTCTTTTGGGACTATAGGGAACACAAAGAGTTCCTGAAGATTGTAGGAGCAACTGCTCATCAGTTATTCTTCCTTTTTGCTCTAAAAATCCCAACTAATTTTGATAGATAGGACACAATGGAAGAAAAAGATCCGTATCGGTGATATCTACTAGTTGGGAATAGGTTTTAAACTTGTTAGAGAACTTCCAATATTATTAATTATTTTTACTATCAGCAGTTGTGCTTAAATTGAGAAGTGAGGAGATACATATAACCAACCCCAACTTCTTGACTGAGGCGTAGTTGCTATAAACAGCGTCAAATGCATTTAAACGTCCAATGTGACTTGGGGCCATAGCCCATACTCTAAGCGTGCTACTATTGCAAAGCCATAGTTATAAGTTTATAAAGCACATTGTCACCTTTCGTTATTTTTCCTGCTATATGGTGTATATTTTTACCCAAGATATGTTTACCTATAGTAATCGTACTAAAAGAATTAATAAAAGAGATACTTACTAGTGAATATTTACATGCATATTTATTGATTTTGGATGTCATATTGACGGAAAAAATATCAGTCCAAACCATAAATCATTTGACTTGTTTGGACATTTGGCTAGTGTTATCCATTGATAGCCTTTTATATGGGCTGTCTATGCTCAAGGAGTAGACAAATATCATCCACCTTGAGTTTGGCTTTTAAGATGGCTAGGGATTGAAGGTAAAGCAAGACTTTTCTGCCAATCAACCTTTATAACAACATTATGTGTGTCCGCTATCATAGTCTATAAAGGAATTCGCAAGAGTGTCGAATCAATTCTTAGTACCCTATGTTTCTTGTTAACTGCAACTCTTGCTCATTCCCGGGTCTAATTTTTCACAGGACTGATAATGCAATCAAGAATCACTGGAATAGCTCTTTGAGAAAGAAATTAGACTTTTATTTAGCTACTGGAAACCTTCCACCTGCTACTAGGGACGGCCTGCAAAATGGTTGTAAGGACACTACTGAAACAGCTAAAGCAGAAGAGTTACTAGCAGCTTCATCAGGAACTGCAGATATGTGTAAAATAGAAAATGGATGGCAGGTCGCAGAAATCAGTGCTTCAAATTGTGGTCCTCAAACTGACTCCACTGATTCTGAAGTCGTCAGGTTGGAAGCTCAATCACCAGAAATAGATGCTATTCGACACATCCAACCAAGTACAGAATCAGAAAACATGTACGAAGGACGGAGAATAAATAGTGTTGTAGATCGACTAAAAGTTGTTGAAGCACCATTTCGATGTGAAATCCCTACATGTGGTACGTTATACTATGAACCACCAACATCAGAAAGTTGTATTCCACTGGATTCAGATCTTCTAAATATCCGCTGGGCACAATGTGAATCTGATGCAAGTCCAAGCCCGTCACCAAATGGTTTCTTCACTCCACCTAGTACAAAGAGTAGTAGCCTATATGCACAAACCCCTGAATCCGTACTGAAAATTGCTGCTAGAAGCTTCCCGAATACGCCTTCCATATTAAGGAAGAGAAAGACTCAAGCCAAACTTTCCACGCCAACTAATAAAATGGGGAAGTCAGATGGAGATTTCTGCAAGGACAAACCTATTGATGCGTGTGAAGAGATCCTTCCAAGGAATTCTTCTAATGGTATTGGGCTATACAATAGTCAAGCATTTAATGCCTCTCCTCCCTATCGATTAAGGTCTAAACGAACATCTATCTTCAAGTCTGTGGAGAAGCAGCTTGAATTTACACTCGACAACGAGAAGCATGATATAAGTAATGGAATCAGTGAGTCAACTGTTAATGATATATCACATGCAGCCAAAGATTGTTCAGAGTCAGCTAAGAAGGATACAGTAAGTTCCATCTTCTCCTTTTTCTTGTCGTTCATTTTTGTCCCCTTGTTTTTGGATGAGTTGGGAGTTGGGTGGCTGGGGTGGAGCAACTAATTGCGATGGAAGCTGTCCCTCTTTCTCCTTACACTAGGGTGTGTAGAATATCATGCCTTTCCAAATGAAGAATTTTTTCCTCTCAACATTTTAGTGTCTTGAATTGTTTTAAAAGTTAAGAACCTGCCTTCTGATACAGTTGATTGGATAAAACTTTGGATATCAATATGCATGTCAAGTTTTTGAGAATAGGAAGGCGCTACTAGCTACTAACCCGGTCCTTATTAAAAAACAATAGCTACCAACGCAGCATGTTGCCTTTCAAAGCTTGACGTTCTGAGGTGGTATTGATGCCAATTTCTTCATTGTCCAACTTAGAAAGGAATGGTGTTGGAACAATTTATGGATGGGGATGTCGACAATGCAGGTGAAAAAGGCAAGGGTTCGATATCAAAATTTTATGGGCAAAACGCAAAGCAGTTCCAAATAAATAAGGAATAGACAACCAGATAGACAACATTGAAACCAATCTGGATTGACCGAGATGTTGTGAGCAAAACATGGGGAAAAGGGGCAAAAATAGAAATTCTTGAAGTGCATCTCTTTAACATAAAACATCTTCTTATGTATCTAAAAGCATTTTATTTCAATAGTATAATAGTTCACTTGACAACATGTTTAATAAATTATCATGTAGTAGCCCTTTTTGGAGATGCTATACTAAACAAGAAGGGTCTAATTCCATTTCGGTAAATACAGTCAAGCGTAGATATGTCACTACAGTAAGTGAATGCTATGTCACTTCTGGCACATCTTTCTTTACATGCAGTGGACATGCCCATAATTTTGTTTGAAGGACGTCACATCCAGATCCTCTAATGCTGCTTCAGCTACTGGCATTACTGACAGTTTTCTGATATGTGACTGCCGCATTTTGCTGCCATGTTTTCTTATACACATTCTTGTGTATTTTCTGTAAAAAGTCCTAGTTACTTGTTCTTTGGACCTACATCTTCAGACAAACGGCATCTTATCTGTATATTGCAAAATATTATTTACTCATGGATGTCCTTTTTCACTATTGGGTCTTCTATTTTTTTTGGTTGATTAGGATAAGAAGGTGGAATAAGTGCTGAACACTTGCAATGTCTAACAGTGGCTGCTATAGGAAATGGAAGTTCAGAAGTAATCAGTAACATCAGAAGAATTTTAGACACTTCTTGAAACGACACAAGACTCGATCTGTCATATACAGTTTTGTTGGGTGTACAAAGATCTCTTCGCCTGCATCACAATTATGTGCAGGTTATTGACTATTGGTTATTCGTAGATGGTACAGTCGATTTCTATTATACATTGAAAGATTGTTAAAGCTGCAATTGATTTGTACAGAACTGCTTTAAATAGGTCTTCGGAATAGTTTTACATTGAAAATAGTTGCTTAATAAGAGCAGTTGTCTAGTTACCTGGTATATCATAGTTCATACCATTCAGAAAGTAAGTTACCAGCTTTTCTTGACTCATTTGATCCCTTCTAATATTTGTTTCGTTCCGTCGTTGTGTCTACTTGGATCTATCGGAAACAGCCTCTCTGCCCTTCCAGGGGTAGGGGTAAGGCTGCGTACATCTTACCCTCCCCAGCCCCCACTTGGGGGAAACTAATGGGTTTGTTGTTGTTGTTGTTGTCCGTTGTTGTGTCACTTATTCTCTTAATTTTTCCCTTAAATGTGGTCTATTAAGATAATATTCAGTTTTAGTTCTTCGGATTGGGCGATTCTGAGATAGTTTGGCATGTAGTAGGCTTTACTCCTTTAGGCAGATTAAATCTTCCATTAAATGCCTTATCACTTCTAGTTAACTCATACTACAGTCTACAGCCAGAATTAACCCTTTCTCCAAAAAACAAAAGTCTTTTTACCCTCTTTTCTTGTGAAACTTTTAACGTTTCTTGAATAGGAAAACTTTAAATGAAGAACTGATCCAGCTTTTCTTGACGAGTGATGACACCTTTTTTCAATAACCTGACAATCTTAGTGATATATTTTACATACTCGTACAGAAGTTAGGAAATAACAAATTAGGTTTACGATGAAATTTAAAAATCGATCACTGATCCAATTTAAGTAGCTTTGCAGGATGATTGAGTTTAGTACTTCCTAATATAAAATTATTGACTTTAGATATATAGTAATATGGAGAAGACAAAATTGTTTCAAGTACCGACAATGGAACTGTCCCTTATTTTCAAAGTGAGGAGGAAGGGCTACTCACATTTCATTCGATGGTCGTCTCCTCGTGGTTATTTGATCTGAATGTTGACATAGTTTTCTATATAGGAGCCATATTTTTTATTTCAACCGGTAAAAGGTATAATTTATTGATGAAACAGCACTAAGATTGTGATGAATATGTACAACAGGAGCCATATTTTTCTTTTCTGACAATCGATAAATCCCCTAAAACAATAGTGCACAATTACAAACTCCATGGATAATAAGCCGCACATCTAACTCCATTTAAATACAACAACCCAGTATAATCCCACTAATGGGGTCCGAAAAGGGTAGTGTGTACGCAGACCTTACCCCTACATATAAGGTAGAAAGGTTGTTTTCAATAGACCCTCGGCATACTTCTCCAAGAACTCACCACCTTGCTCTTGGGGTGACTCGAATTTATAACCTCTTGGTTGAAAGTAGACGTTGCTTACCATCATAGCCATATTTTTTATTCTGAAAACTTATTATTCTGAGTACTCAAAAATCCCGGATTCGCTCATGTATCCAGTGTTGTTTTGTTAATCGATCAATGAGGCACGGAACAAGGTGTACGATTTTAGGAGCAGAGCAAAGCAAGCTAACAAAAAATGAGGAAGGGAATTTGAATATTATCGCTCGATTATAGCATATTTCTGTATAGGTATGTATATACACAATTCATCCATTGCTTGATGACACTTGAATCATCATTGACATAAGAACAGAGGAAGCCAAAGGGTAAGACTAGATTGTTGCGCACACATAACAATCCATATGGCTAGATATTAATATACACATGAAGGATAGCAAAGCAGTTATCATATATTTATTCACAATTTCTGTACAGCTAGGTGCTGACAACCTGCCGCTCCATCTCCACCACCGAGTCATTTTCATGGAATACGGGCATCCTATTCCGATGGGCAATTCCTAATCCTGCCACATATGAAATTTTAACTAATTAACATAAAGGAAGAGATGCATTATAAATCAGCATCTCAAGACTCCACACGAGGAAGTATTTCACACGAAAAAAAGGGACACAAAATATGAACAACAGGAGTGGTTTGCAGTCAACTAGAAAAATCAATACAACCACCCCAAGGAAAAAGAGAGGGTGATGCAACCTTGGGCAAACTATAGCGAGGGCTTAAACAAGCTTACTCTAAGCAATGTTATGAGAAGCTATACAGGAGGGAAATTCGGCAGAGAAGCTTGTAGATACAGATTGCCACTTGCTTATTCCTAAAGCAATTTTTTAAAATTCAAATTAAGTACATTTTGCAGTAGCAGGAATTAATTTACTAGCCCAAAGACATGTCATTGCACCCAACTTTTTCTACAATCGATCTTTATTCTTGTAAAGCATCTCAATTTAAGTCCTATACATCTTACATTGCAGCAGCAACAACTATGCCAGTCCCAAATAAGCTGAGGTCGGTTATATGAATCCTCACTGCTTCATTTAAGCTCAACCAATGTCATCATCATGCCAAATAAAATAAAGGTAAAAAATAAGTGTTTAATATATGGTCTATAAATTACAACAACCAAGTGTATTCCCACAAGTGGGGTCGGGGGAGGGTAGGATGTATGCAGCCTTACTCCTACCCTGGACGGGCAGAGAGGTTGTTTCCGATAGACCCTCAACTAAAGAAAAGATGAAAGTAGCACATATGGTCTATACATTGCTCATATCAGTATGCTGTAAACAGACCTCGACTAAAAATTGAAATGTAAGAATGCATTGCTATATTAGTAGCCTGTTATTGCACCCCAGGCTTACAGGTCCCACCTATAGGAGTGCCAACTTGGAAAATGTCACATAATCTGATGCCATTACATAGTAAAAGATGCCAAATACTCATTTGCTAGCAAGTTGCAACAAGGTGGTCTGAGACATTTCAAGCGTTTTAGCGTCTTTTGATTACGTACAATTAAGCAAATCCTAGTTTAGCAGAAAGCTCCAACAGTAAGCCTATCGTACCCAAGTAATCTAACGCACCTTAGAGCTACAATTTTATTGATACTTTGAGGCTCCACCTGTCACTATATTGATGTAGCATGTTTCAGGAACTAAATAGGTCAAAATTTTAAAATATTTGAATACAAGTGGATGTTAAAGATTCCGATGACGAAATAATCACAAGAACACTGTCTGATAAGCCTCGCTGATGAAACAAGCAAATGAAATTGCTTTTGTTCATAGTGCAGAATAGACAAAGCGAAAATTGGG
>AWOL01S0232105.1:0-16323 GCA_000715115.1 Nicotiana otophora | reverse complement strand
AAAAAAGGGTCGAGAAAATACTGGGCACTCCCAAGCTCTTGCCGAAGAAAAACGTCGGTCGATTCGTAGAGCAGCCATATAGCGACGTCGACGCCCCACATGCCATACCAAAAACCTTCAAAATGTCGTCCTACTTAAAAATATATGATGGCAAGACCGACCCCGAGGACTATGTGACCCACTATGTCACTGTTGAGAAAGGCAATGACCTCGCCAAAGAACACGTATCCTCCATTTTGCTGAAACAATTCAGCGACACCCTCACTGGAAGAGCATTAACGCGGTATTCGCAGTTGCCCTCGCATTCCATCGAGACACTCGAAGAAATGGCTGACAAGTTTGTAACGGCCCATGTTGGGGCCAAAATGGCAAAGGCGAAAGTAAACGACATATTCGCCATCAAACAGTCTCCAGGAAAGGGATTGAGGGACTTCCTCGCCTGATTCAGCCGAGTAAGAATGACCTTACTGAATATATCGGAAGGGATAACCATCGCAGCTTTCCAAAACGGGTTGAGAAGAAATGGTTCAAGGGGAACAAGAAAGTTATTGAGTCGGCTTATGAAATGCCCCCCAACGACTTGGGACGAAATACATAATGCATATTGTGCCAAAGTCCGAGCAGACGAGGACAACCTCAATGGGCCAACCCATCGACTAACTTCGGTGCAGGCAGAATCCAGGAAAGATCGAAGAAATGATGTCTGAAGGGATCTCGCGGCCTCAAGACCTAACCGGGAACGGCATCTCCCATATGTCAGAACCCGTTGCATCTTCATCCCGCCATGAAGAGGGCCCACTCTGATCGAGAACGGGGACTCACTGGAACGAGAGAAATATGCCCCATTTATTATCCGCTCACAATTTTTGTGTGTCACCTACAGAGATAGTCTATGCCTTAGAGAAGCTCGGACCGAAGGTGAAGTGGCCGTAAACTATGAGGTCAGACCCAAATACCAGAAAATCATACGCCCTTTGCGAGTTCCATCAAGAGCGAGGACACAAAATTAAAGATTGCATCGCCCTAAGACAGGAGGTCGTAACACATGCTACGACAGGGATACCTCAAAGAATTGTTGAGCGACCGGGGAAGGACTAACTTCGCCAGAGGATGTGAACAACATCAAGGGATGCCAAAATCACCCTCGCCAGCCCGCACCATCATATGATCATCGGTGGCGGGGATGACGCCTCCATCAACAGTGTGAAGTTCACCACAACCCACAAGCTCAAATGGTCAATCACCCACGAATGATATGATGAACTCGAAGAATGTATCATCTTCGATAAGTCAGATACCAACGGTTTGGCCTCCCCTCACTATGATGCTCTTGTTATTACTTTACGAATTTCAGATACTGATGTGAGACGAATTACGGTAGACGATGGGTGCGGTGCATGCATTATCCATCCTCGAGTACTTGCACAAATAAAACTTGAAGATAAGATAGTGGCGTGCTATATCACACTAACAAGCTTTAATAATGCAGTTGAGCAAATATCCGGCGAGATCACACTCCCCGTCCTAGCGGGTGGCGTCACTCTGAAAACCATATTTCACATCATGGACCATGACACAACATATAACGCCATAATAGTGCGACTATGGATACACACCATGAGAGCTATCCTCTTCGGCTTATACCAAGTCATCAAATTCCCAACTCTATGGGGAATATTCAGTATACGAGGGGAGCAATGCACATTCCAGAAATGTTACCGCATCGCCTTAGACTGTACGGCCACCCAACAAACAAAAGATAAAGAAAAAGAGGCATAGCAAACAACAGGGTTGAGGTCGGTATGCGATGACAACGAGGATGTCATCAGAGACCCCGATACGGTCGAGGCTGCACGATCGACCATAGAGGACCTCGACCCCGTTCAGTTAGACAACAACGACCACAACAAAATAGCTTATATCGGCTGCAAGCTTCAGGAACCGGGTAAGTTTCATGAATTTTTAACTGCTAACGCGGACTTGTTTGCTTTTACCCATGCATATATGCCAGGTATCCTAAAGGAGATCTCCACGCACAAATTGAACGTCGATCCACTCTACCCCCCGGTAAAGCAGGTTAGGCATAAGTTTAACTCTGCAATTAATGATGCAGTACACGAAGAAGTGGAAAATTTATTGGAAAATAGCTCTGTCTAGGAGTCGAAGTACCCCCAATGGGTCGCCAACGTAGTCATGGTGAAAAAGAAGAACGGCAAATGGCGGATGTGCATAGATTTCACTGACCTGAACAAAGTTTGCCCCAAGGATTCATTTCCACTACCCCATATCGACCAACTCATCAACGCAATGGCCGGGCACGAGCTACTAAGCTTCTTGGATGTCTACTCGGGCTATAATCTAATCCTCATGGAGTAAGAAGATCATGAAAAAAACACTTTCATCACCCACCAGGGGACGTACTGCTATAGGGCCATGCCCTTCGGACTAAAAAATGCAGGGGCAACTTACCAAAGGTTGGTGATGAAGATGTTCAAAGACCAACTCAGTAAAACGATAGAATTCTACATAGACGACATGCTGGTCAAATCCAAAAGGAAAGAAGATCACATCGACCACTTGAGAGAAGCCTTCGATATACTCACGCAATACGACATGAAACTGAGCCTCGAAAAATGTGCATTCGGCGTGGCCTCGAGAAAATTCTTGGGTTTCCTAGTGTCACAGCGAGGTATAGAGGTCAATTCCGATTAAATCAAGGCCATCGAAGGGATACCAGAGCATTTGACCACCAAAACATAGGTCCAGAGGTTGATTGGCCGTATCGCCGCCCTTTCGAGGTTTATTTCGCGATCCTCCAATCGGTGCCATAAGTTCTTTGGCGTGCTCAAAAAGGAAAAGAGCTCCAATGGACCCCTGAGTGCGTCAAAGCCCTGAAGGAGTTAAAGGTGTACTAGTCATCGCCACCATTGCTTTCAAAACCAGAACCGGAACAGCGCCTCCTCGTCTATCTTGCCATGTCCGAAGTAGCCGTGAGCGCGGTCCTGGTCCAAGAAAATAAGGTACGCAATCCTTCACCTATTACATTAGCAAAACACTAGTCGACGCCGAGACAAGATACCCCCATCTCGAAAAAACTGGCTCTGGCCTTAGTCGTACCTTCACGAAAGCTTAGACCATATTTCCAATGCCACCCCATCTCGGTCGTCACGACTTTCCCCTTAAGAAGCATTTTGCATAAACCCGAGTTGTCGGGCAGGTTGGCCAAATGGGCCATCGAACTGAGCGAGCACGATATTACATATTGGTCGCGAACGGCGATAAAGTCACAGGTCCTTGCAGACTTCGTCACCGACTTTCAGTGCAAAAATAATGCTCGAAGTCAAAAACGTTGTCCACGCTTCTCCCCAAACACAAGACCTCTGGGTCCTGTACAATGATGGCGCGTCTAATGCATCACGGTCTGGGCTGAGACTCTTTCTCGAAGTTCCAACAGGCGAAGTGATTCGCCAGTCCATAAGATGCCCGAATATGACTAACAACGAGGTCGAGTATGAAGCCGTGATTGCAGGACTAAGACTAGCACTCAAATACGGGGCGAAGTGGCTAAAACTGCACTGCGATTCCCAACTCGTGATCAACCAAGTCACAGGGACTTTCCAAGTCAAGGAGCAAAGGTTACAAAAGTACCAGACCGAAATCTGCAAGCTGCTACCCGAGTTTGACGAATTTCAACTCGACCAGATCCCCCGAGCGCAGAATACAGAGGTGGACGGCCTCGTCAAATTAGCCGCAGCCATCAAAAACATTACAACCGGAGAAAGAAATATAGTCCACCTCCTCAACTCATCGATAGATCAAATCGAGGTAAGAACCATAAACCTAACTTGGGATTGGCGCAACCGTATTGTTACATATTTGCAGGACGGCGTACTCCCCGATGATAAAAAAGAGGCCAAGAAACTGTGAATGCAGCCAGCCAGATACAACATTATTCTTAATGACATGTACAAGAGGACGTATGGCGGCCCTCTGGCGAAATGCTTAGTCCCAAATAAGACGCGACGCGTCCTTGAAGAAGTACTCAAAGGCCATTATGGAGCTCACTCCGGCAATCGAGCTTTGGTCAGATGCCTCATACGGGCAGGGTATTACTGGCCCACCATAAAAAAGAAGGCCGCGAATTTCGAAAATAAATGCGAGCAATGCCAGAAATATGCCCCAATGATCCACCAAACGGGAGAACACCTACACTCAGTGACTTCCACTTGGCCGTTCATCAAATGGGGAATGGACATCGTGGGGCCCCTCCTGGCAAGACGAGGTAATGTACGATTTCTTTTAGTTTTAGCTGACTATTTCTCTAAATGGGTAGAAGCAGGAGCATTCGCCCAAATACGTGAACAAGAAGTGATCGCCTTCATATGGAAAAATATCATATGTCGTTTCAGTCTCCCCAAAGAGATCAGATGCGACAACGGACCCAAGTTTGCGATAAAAAAGGTTGCTGAGTTTTTTGAAAAATGGCACATCAAAAGAATACTCTCAACGCCATACCACCCCACGGGCAATGGGCAAGCGGAATCCTTCAACAAGTCGATATTGAACATCATGAAGAAGAAACTCGAGGACGCCAAAGGACTGTGGCTGAAAATATTACCAGAAGTACTTTGGACCTACCGAACAATTCCAAAGACGAGCATAGGGTAAAAACCATACTCTTAGTCTATGGAACTGATGCGGTAATACCGGTTGAGGTTGGAGAGCTTAGCCTAAGATACTCCCATGAAAGCGGACCCTAGAACGAAGACAGCAAAATGCAGGAGCTCGACGAAGTCGAGGAATGAAGAGATATGGCCTACATGAGAATGGTTGCCCAAAAGCAACAAGAAGAACGCTATTATAACAAAAACACAAAGATCAGGCCACTCAAAGTCGGGGACTACGTGCTCAAAGCCAAAACACAAGCAAGCAAAGACCCCCCGCGGGAAGGCAAACTAGGAACAAACTGGGACGGCCCCTACAAAGTCACGACAACAGCAAGCAAAGGGTCATTACAACTAGAAACAATAGAAGGAAAGTGACTACCAAACAACTGAAATATTACACACCTCAAGTACTTCAACTTTTAAAAGATGGTGTCCCCAAAATCGTACTATTTTTTCCCTCACTTGAGTTTTGTCCTAATTGGGTTTTCTCGAGGAGGTTTTTAATGAGGCGTTGAAGGGGACACTCCAGGATTGAAGTACGCACAGACGAAGGCACTGGACGACTAGTTCATTGCTCGACCTCTCAATACTTTCCCAGGTCGGCCAATGAAGGGACTAGATAGACTGGGACTGAAATGCCAGTAAACGCCCTGAAAATATGTAAATTTCTCCAGGTGTATAAACAAAGCACAAATACATGAAGCTTATTTCTATTCTCTCCAACCATAGGTTACATTCGACCTCGTTCAAATTAACACCTGCTCGACCCTCGGCCATAACTAAGCTTTGGTTATATTCGACCTCGTTCGAACTAACGCCTAATCGGCCCTCGGCCATAACCAAGCATAGTTTACATTTGACCTCATTCGAATTAACGCCTAATCGCTGGAACCAAAATGTGGTTCTTTTGGACTCAAAGAACCAAAATGTGTGGAAACAAAACTGGTGACCATAATATATATAACACTATTTTAAAAGGCCCTATATCTTAACGATCGTTTGCCCAATTAAGTATAGCGCCCTTATTTAAGGCGCTATATTTGAATGCAAACGGGCGGGAAGGTATATCATGCTAACTTAAGGCACTATAATATAACACCCTTACCTAAGGCGCTATACTTACATAAATAATCGTCCTTTACCCTTCAGCTTTTTCGGTCGACAAGACAAATACACATAACGTGGTATTTCACCGCACTATGTTTCACGTGAAAATGATTCTTTCGGGTACAAAACAACTTCTTAAACTGAACCAAGTCATATGTATTTCAAAGACATTTTGAATAAACATTATAACATCCATTTAAAAAATGCCACTAACATTTAACAAGTGGTTCAAAATGAGACAAAAGGGTGAAGGTAGTTCAGCAGATCCCTAAGGAACACGTCTTAACACTATCAATTCCTACCTTGAAAAAAATATGCTAGGTTGCTACACTGACTTGGTTGATAACAAGTGTTATGGTGTTCTGCGTACCTTGGAAAATAAGCCTATCAATATACACACTGATCTCAAAGTTGCAGGGCACATTATTGAGGGCGAAGCGTATTCTACAAAGCCTGAAGGTATGCGAATTTGGGGAGAAAAACTACAATGGGTTCCCCTTTACTCAAAATGGTGTGATTACGAAGTACTATGTCGCTGGCATGGGCTTGTTGTGCCACAAGAACTTCTTCAACCTTCCAAATAAACACACATAAAGATGAACCAGAAGTGATTCAACATTTGATGAAGAGATTCTAGAGATGGAAAAGGCACTAGTTGTTCATCATGCAATGGATGATCTTAACTTCATGGGAGGAACGGAGGCTCGGTATTGGGATTTATTAGAAAATGATAAAATGCATAGAGACAATGATTATCCTGTTTTTCCAACAGTTGTCGAGTGGGAGGGACTACCTAAGTTTCTACCACAGACGTTGGACGTAGGAGTTCCATATTGTTGTAAAAATCAAACAAGTGGTCTTCTTGATGATAGAGATGAAATGCGAGAAATGTGTGTCAACTGGGGCCTAGATTATGATGCCCTCTGTCCCCAAGGGTACGTACACAATGTTGACGGAGAAGATGAAGATAATGATAATGAAATAGTGCCAGACAGCGACGATAATGGCGAATGATAATTATTATTATTTATTTATTTGTAAATTATTGTACTGAAGTATTAATGCTAAATATCAATAAGACTTAACACCAATGGAAACATAATCTTATTTCATACATTCTGCAAGATGAATATGTACATACACTTATTACAACAAATTAATGAAATACAACATTACGGGTATCCTTGATAATTGGGCACATTGCATGAACTTCTATCGGGAGATAAATTACTACCGGTACCCAAACCAACTGAAGGACATTTACAATAGTCGTGTCCTGTTTGCGAGCATATGCCACATTTATGCGCATAAACGGTATCACCAACATCTATTTAGTTCCGTATACGCATTCTTTTTTGCACTTGTTGTTGACGCAAATACTCCTTGTTACACATTATTTAAATGGTTCCAGCGGCCAATAATGCTTAGCACCCACTGGCTGCAACTGTCCACTATAGGTGCTTAAGTATGCAGCAACACTATATTCTTTATCAACGTAGCTGGTTGCCGTGAACCCGGTATGTTGAAAGCACTTCATGGCATGTGAGCATGACATGTGGTAGATGGACCATTTCCCACAAGAGCATAACATTCTGGCTTCATTTACGGTGTATGTATTATTTCTCTGGTTTTGATGGATAGCGGTGCGAACTTCAAAAATATTTCGCTCCTTGCAATACTGTAAATATGAATGCCAATGTGCTCGCCTCCTGTATTTCTCAAATCTTTTCATTGGTATTGGCATAAATTCAACACCCATTTCCATCAATGACGATACACCTCTAGCACTTTCAGCAAACCTCTCTGCTTTCTGCTTGAATGATATCCGCACCATGACAGTGACAGGCAATCCACGTGCAGACTTTAATAACTCGTTTAAAGACTCTGACACATTTGTAGTCAGAATTCCCCATCTTCTGCCACCATCCGCATGCAAAGTCCATTTGTCAAGCTCATGTCGCATCAACCAACGATAGGCTCCTTGGTCTTCCTGCCTGATCGATTCCATGCGCCTCCTGAATTTACACTCTTGGTGATCTGTTGCAGCCATCCATATTAAATCATGTAAATCCTTGTTGGGATATGCCTTCTGGAAATTTGCCTTCAGGTGCCTCACACAGTAATGGTGGTAGGCATACGGTTCCTTCCATGCAGGCAAATTCTGTACAGAACTTAAAATCATGCCGATCAGATATTAGACAAATACCTGAACGTTGTCTGACAACTTGCTCCTTCAAGTGGTTCAAAAATAGTGTCCACGTCTCTTGGCTTTCATTGGCACAAATAGCAAAAGCTAGGGGAAATATACTTCCATTAGCATCTACTACAACATCGATCAATAACTTAATATCATACTTTCCAAAGACATGAGTGCCATCTATGGATATTACCGGCCGACAATGCACAAAACCATCAATTGCTGGTTTAAATGCCCAAAACACATATCTGAATATATGTTATGGTATTCCCGGACTCCGCTCAAGCTTCCATTCAACAATAGTCTCATGGTTAAAATGTTGCAATGCGGCCATGTACCTGGGTAGAGATGCAAATTACTTATCCCAGCTACCATAAACAATTTCAAACGCATGTTTGCGCCCGAGAAATGACTTTCTTTTGGTAATGGAACACCCATATTCCTGGTGGATAGATGTTATACACTCTTTGATCTTGTACCTTATGGACGCTTCAATGTGTGGAATCAAGACAAAAGAAATCAAGTCATCATTCAAGTTAAAATGATTCCCACTAAATATGTCAATTTCACAATTGTGGGTGCCAATGTATTTACCCATAACCCACATATTTGTTTTCTTCTTCCTCGCACGCAACATCCAATTAAAACTCGTAAACTATCTACATCAAATAACCTTGTATACATTCGGAGATGACTCTGCTACCGTGATTTCATGACTCTTTTACGCTACACATTCGCATCGCCCTGCTTAGGCGAGCTTTATCAGGAAAAAGCATGCCCTTTGAAAGCACTGTTGTTCTAGATTCATCCCACATTGTTGTCCGAATTTTGTCAATATCCCTTGTGAGGGCATCCATATCTGGCATACTTGGCAAATGATCAAGGTAGGGAATCTCCCTTGAATGAAACGACACGTGAGACTCGTACACTCTTGGTCTAACGGGAGGTGGAACATGCTCTCTCGTCAAATCAGGTTCAACATTCTCTTCCTCCTCATCATCACCCTCACCAAGGAAAGGTGTGTCATCTCCTGACTCATCGGCATAGTTTTCATAATCACTATTCTCTTCCTGACTCTGCGTATCTGCCAGATCCCGATTAAATATGTCGTCTTCGGGAAATTGAGTAAGGACAGGACGTTCAAGTTGCTCGTTTTCACTGCACAACCAACAAAATAATGAGTTACTCAAATTGATCTAAACTTTGCATATAGCTTTATCACTTCACTTACAAATCATAATGTGTTGATATCCCATGATGGACAGTATCCAGTTGGTGATGACTCCCGGATGGACCACCATGATCCAACATACCAAAACTAGGTATATTCCAACTGGCATTAGTTCATAACTTGTAAAATTCATATCTTGCCGGTACCCCATGTGGAATATATTAGTGTTAATACAAATTCAATACATCAAAAATAAACATCGTAACACAAAGAAAAATTGAAGTTTACCACTCGGCTTGTGGATTATGTAAACTAGGGGAGAAATTATTTCCTCGCTCCTCATTCGCCCGTGGAGATAAGTTTAGATCAGGCCAAACTCTTTTACCCGGAACCTGTTCGGCTAAAACTGCTCCAAAATAACCATCCGATAACTGAGGGATATCCCTACTTTGCGCAACCTCATTATTGTGAACGTCTTCAGCCTTGACATACATTTCCAACATTTTTATCACAAGAAATTCCCGGTATTCGTCCGGAGTCCTCAAACAAATCTCTCAGAGTTTCATCGTCTTCGATGTTAAACTCAGCATAACAAGCAATCCCTTGCGGAGTGACAGAATATAGATATCTTTCGGTTACTTTAATATTCACTGAATGTTTGCTCACTCTCATTTTTTTTACATAACAACAATATCAATGTATCGTACTCCATTGTAAGTGTCAACTTAACATGACACTGTGGAAATAAACTATAGCTTACTGAGTTATTCGCCATCACAACCTCACCCCCTAATATAATGAAACCCTAATTCTTCACTCTTCAGACATTATGACAAAATGCAAAATAACTTAACGAAGAAATATTTCAGAAGACTTGAGAATATTTATGGATGGATTTTTACAAAATCTTTAACCTCTTTAAATAAGGCAAAAACTAGTCCAGGGGGTATAATTATTTGAGGAATAGCGCCCTAAATATGGGCGCTATACCCAGTTAAATTATTGTTATGTCAGTTAAGCCTAGAAGAATTATTGGTGGGCCACATAATATATATAGTGCGGTATGTTAAGGTATTTTATATATATATAACGCCTTAAATAAGGGTGCTATACTTAAATGGGCAAACGATCGTTAAGATATAGCGCCTTTTAAAAGGGCGTTATATATATTATGGTCACCAGTTTTTTTTTCCACACATTTTGGTTCTTTGAGTCCAAAAGAATCACATTTTGGTTCTGGACTCGGCCATAACTAAGCATAGGTCACATTCGACCTCGTTCGAATTAACGCATAATCGGCTATCGTCCATAACTAAGCATAGGTTACATTCGATCTCGTTCGAATTAACGACTAATCGGCCCTCAGCCATAACTAAGTATAGGTTACATTCGTTCTCGTTCGAATTAACACATGTTCGGCCCTCGGCCATAACTAAGTATAGGTTACATTCGACCTCATTCGAATTAACACATATTCGGCCCTTGGCCATAACTAAGTATAGGTTACATTCGACCTCGTTCGAATCAATACTTAATCGTCCCTCAGCCATAAATAAACATACGGCATGTTCGTCCTCATTCGAACTAACGTCCCCCGGACCCCGGCCATGGTCAAACCTAAGTTTGTTTTGACCTTGTTCGACCCCACTCGAGCCAAATTATTACGACCAAAAAAACCAAGGCAACCGAGCAACAAAATCAAAAAACATACAAACCCAAACAGAAGAAAAAAGGATCGGGTACAAATAACGAAACTGGTATTTCATACTTAGAATATATTTTACAAAGGCTCGAGAAGACGCCCACCAAAAAGAGCACAAATATTTGGAAACACAAAAGAAGGAAAAGAAAAGCTAATAATCGCCGCCTGGCCCAGCTGCACCTTCGGCCTGGTCGTCTAGACCATTGCCATCCACCCCTTCACCATCACCATCGCCATTAGGATACTCATATTCATACCATACGTCCTCTTCAATCCGTTCCACTCCCGCATCCCCCTCATCGTCATCGGCCTCCGGTTTAGCAGGATCGTAGGCACATGCGACCCGAGATTCATGTGCCTTAACACGATCATGCTCGAAGACGGCTTCCGAAACAGTCCCCGCCTTCATCAAATCTCTAAATATATCCAACTGGGCCTCGGCGTGAATCCACTCCTCATATAAATCTCGAGGAACATCAGGGAAGTTAGAAACGTGGGAAGAGGATGGTCGAACCAATAATTGTGCCTTCTCGGCCTCTAGAGTGGTGACTCGTTCACAAAGGCCAGAAGCCTATTTCTCCAATTCTCCAATCCGTTCATTAAGCCGCTATTCTTTAAGCCTGACCGTCTCCAAGGCATTCTCTCGCTCGGATCGGAGAACATGGGTGACGATCTCCAAAGCCTTCATCTACCTCATAGCCCCTGACCGAGCTAACTCTGCCTTCTCGAGATTTGTTGCCTTCTGAGCGACCTCGCCCCTTAAAGCATAGGCTTTGAATTCATACTCCTCGATCTTGAAGTGCAACGAGAGCACATGGGCTTGGAGATCACCGCACTGGGCTTCGACCTCTCTACTAACCTCCAGTTCCTCCTCTTTGTCCCTTAGCACCCCCTCGAGAACACTACATTTTTCGATGACCTTCACCAGCTCATCATTTTTTTCCTTCAGCTCATTTCTGAGATATTGAAAGTTGACGCCTGCGCCAAACCGCCTACAAATCTCGCGATACTTACCGCGGTACTCGCGGTATTTTCTCTCAATCTCCAGAAAAACAGCCTTACGCCTCTCCTCTCTTCGGCCGCTTTCAATCTCCAAAATCACAGTCTGAAAGAAAGAGGAAAAGAAAATGAAGAGTAAGAACGAAACAAACTTTGAACTCGACAAACAAAAATGAGAGGGATTGAAAAGCTTACCCTAAGAGCGAGGCCGGCTATGCTCCTAGATAAGGTAGCATCCTTTAGCTTTTTGAGGGTTTTACCCTGCACATCAGAACAAAGGGGACCAAGATAAGGGACCACGTCCTCTGTGTCGACCAACAAATCCCGATCCATGGGGATCGCAATAGTCCACGTGGACCCCTCAAACCTTACTTCGAGTCGGTTAAATCCCCCCATCATCCTCACCTCGTCGGCATCCACATCAGAGCCCGTCTGGTAACCATCTTCGGCTATGCACTTTTATTTTATGTCGGCCATCGAAGGGACTCTCGCCGATGGCCCTTCAGCTTCCATCATGGTTTCAGGAAGAGACATACCCTTTGCGGCTTCAGTCGATGGCGGAACCATGGGCGATAACTCGGCGTCATCTTCAAGCTCTATAGTCGTTGTTTCTCGGATGACAAAATTGCTCGTCACTGAATCCACTGCCCGAACAACCCCTTCGCTGACGTCCACCGATCTCCTCCTGCGGGGAACCAAATTACCACCACGCGATGACAATTCCTCTTCCTCGTCCTCGTCCACCAGATGAAGCAAAGGAGAAGTCGGAAACTCCGCCTTCGATATATCCGCGGGCACAGAAGAAGATGGTACGGAAGCAACAGTAGGCATGGTCGACGAACGAGTAGGCCTGGCCGCAATAGAAGAACGAACATAGGCAGAAGACCGAGCAGGCCTAGCCGCAGTCGCAGCAGGAACAGACTCCAAAGCAGAAGCGGTTTTCCTCTTGCGAAACGGGAGGAGCCCTCGGCCTCCTCGCAAATCCTCGAACTGAAAAAGAATAAGTTTTGTCACCACCAATAATGAACTATAGCGTGCAAGCAACCATGTGGTCAAAAGAGAACTAAAAATAATAGACGAACTCACCGGCCAAGGAAGAAGCAGGCCCGAACCACTTGAGAAAGCCCCGCCACTCACGAATCCCCACCGTGTGAGGCAGAATCCGGCCAACCGAGTTGGAAATGTCCCCGACCAAAGGAGGAGGCGCGGCTTTGGCTGTACAAGGAAGAGAGAATGTTAGAACCTACGACTAGAAACAAACAAATCAAATGCCTTTCACAAAAGACAGGTACTTACGAGCGCGATTCCAGGTCTCAGGAAAGCCGACCGCGTTGGCTACCATGTCCCCGGTTCTGACGAAGAAGTAGTTGAGCCAGAACTGGTGATTCGCTTTATCGTCCATCTTCACCACCAAGAATTTACTTCCTCGGTGGCGAAGATGCAACATTTTCCCCTATAAAAGCTAGGGGCGAAGAGATGCATCAGATGGCGGAGTGTGACCTCAACTCCGGCCACCTCGGCAAATTTTGAGAGCATCCTGATAAGCTTGTAAATATACTGAGAGAGTTGGGCCGGGCAGACACCGTGATAACGAAAAACTTCCTCCGCCAATGGGAGAAGGGGGGAGTATAGCCGACCTGGAAAGGATACGCGTAAAACGTGCAATATCCGGGATGGTGGATTTGCACCACATCATGCCCTGCTGGGATCAGATCGATGTGGGCAGGGATATTGAATTTTGCCCTAAGCTCGGCCAGATCGACCTCTTCCATCGCTGACTCCGAGATTTCAGGCTCACCTTCGGGCGCCTTCGATAAATCGGACCTAACTTTATCACTACGAGGGATTATTTCCTCCACCGTATGAAAGTTCTCTTCCTCTGTAGCGACAGAAACCCTATCAACATGAAGGGGTATAAGCACCGCCAAAGGGACAAGATCAGTTGCCATACCAAAAACAGAGGGCACATTAGTCATGTTGATTAAGGGAAGATGTTCGAGCAAGGAAAAGTTAGAAGCAGCGAGAATCACTAAAATCGGTAAGAAAATACACAACAATGGAGGAAGAAGAAGAAGAATAAGAAGATATATGGTTCTTTGATGCAAGGGATTCGTAAAAATTGAAACATTACCCACGCTCCCCTATTTATAAAAACCCAAGCGTCGAAACCAAGGAATTAATCATCATTACCTGGCACTGTAACTGAAGCGGCTGACTCAATCAGAAGACGCACTGAAACGAAGCAACGTATCGGGAAATCGCATCGTAATGACGTTTGTCGCCATGATGTCACCCTGATACATGGGACTTACAACCCCAGGAATTACGGCTCACAAAGGGACATGCTGTCAACTCACCCCAATCATCACGGCTCGTTCAGGTCGTCCAAATGCTTCAACCACATTATACAATATTCGTTCATCGAGCCCGCCTGAGGCCGGCCTCAATAAGCGGAGAGACTAATTGTATAGGACAAAATCCGTCCTAGAATATTTAGGGTGATATCGTATCAAGGAAAGAATCCGCCGAGGTCGGTCAAGGAGCAGCAAGACTCATGGTCGAGATGTCAATAATGACTGAGGTCGAGCACCGCAAATAAAGCAGTAACGGCTAGTTTGTGAAATAGGATATTAGTGAATATTCTCTGCACTTGTACTATTAGGTTTGCTAGAGATATGTCTCGGATAAATAGGGGGATAGAGAAGGAAAAAGGCATGTAATATTCACTTGATAAGAACACTTTTCAGAAGAAGATTCTCTCTCTCTTGTATAAATACAAAGATTACCTTTTTATCAAGATTCTTGCCCATATTATTCCATACTTTTCTACCAGATCCGAGAATAGTTCGAACAGACCTTGGATTTATCTGTCATTCATCATTGTCAAGAGGAATATTCGTCCAATCCATCCTTTATTAGGTGAATCATTCCTCTTATTTACTTAAATTTTATTTATTGTTATTTATTGCTAGTTACACCTCCATTATTGCTCATTCTTTATGAACGTTTTGTGCCTATCATTGTCAACATTTCACTGGATATGTCCCATCTCACGCATGTTTTTAAGATTCGCATCTAGAGTTATTATCTTTAACTAGATTCAACTCATTATTTCATAAATTTAATAATTTAGCCGAAAATTACACTTTTTGGTCAAACGATAACACTTTTAACTTTTCACCTTGAAGTTTCTGCCCATGCAACAAGCGAAATCAAAAATTAAAGATTACCCCAAAAAATATCACATTTCTGCAATTTTTTGCATTTTAGCTCCACTATTAGAAAATATTCACTGCCGTAGAATTACACAAATAGTCACTTTTTAGCTTGTAAAATTTAAAATTTCATGACAGTGAGACTAAAAAATAACTAGGCCACGTTATTATTACTTATCCACTCCCGGGTCGCCCACAAAGACGTTCGAATCAAGAGAGCATATAAAAGAATATTTTCAAGTGTCATTATGAAGGCAATGTAAAAAATGTCCAATTGAACTATGTGGATCTAAGATTACTCATGTCACCAGTTTAAACGGTAGCCATTTAGTTATTAAATTGTTCTTTTTAAGACTTAAGTTATAATTATGTTATTACTCCTATTAGATTGGACTTTCAATGACAAAAAATTGAATTTGAGCAATAATCAAAGCGGCAATAATCTTGTAGGAGAGTATTTGAATCCGATTAACCTTATTTGCATCCAGGATTTCTCAAAAGGAGGGGAAAAAATTGCAGCAGCAACTTTTGACATTTTTCTTAAGCTTATAATTTAGTAGTATCGTGGAAGTCTTTCACTCAATTTAAAAAATGAAAAAATGACATTGTATAGCCACTGTAAAAATAATAGTCGAAAAAATATATAAGTTTTTGTATTATGTATGTTATATACAAAAATTATATAAGTTTTATATATTTTTTCGACTTCAGATATAAATAATTTCTGTCGCGAGCTAAAAGTGATAATAGCCTTTAAAAAATAAAGATTACGACAGGGACAGGCATCTACTATTTAAGAACTTTGATAAAACGAAACGGGAAATACTAATAGCACATTTGGTGTATCTAGGGTTTGCTCCTAGTAACCATTTTTCCCGTGCCTTTCAATTGGTAGTTGCTAATATGTGTTCAACATTTGTATCAAACACGCATGCAATAGTTGGACGAGCCTTGATTTCTAGAAAGAGATATTGGCAGTAGGGGTGTACAAACCGAACCGGAAAATCGTACTAAATCGAAAAGTTAAAACCAAATCGATTAAAAAATTCGATGAGGTTTGATTTGATTTGGTTTGCTATTGAGTAAAAAAATCCAAACCAAACCGAAATATAAATATATAATTTTGATATATACTTTTAAGACTTTATAGAGGATTTTCTTTAAATAATATCTAGAAATATTTGGGATTCTCTTATGGGATATAATAATTAATAGAATATGAAGTGCTCCATTTTTATCAACTTTAAATAATGTGTTGTATATTC
>AWOL01S0232077.1:0-15294 GCA_000715115.1 Nicotiana otophora | reverse complement strand
CGGGCATGTGAGTTGTGTAGTATGTAATGTGATTATATCTGGGGTTATGGCTATGGCTTGATAGATCTTGTTCAGACTTATACAGTGTGAGATTTAGATCTTAGAAAGAATTATGGGTGTTAGAAATTGGGCTCCAAGTTTTGGGCTAAGGTTAAATTAATGATTTTTGTTGTGTTATGTTGTCAGACCTATATAGAATAGGGTGACGTGGGATCACCCCGGGTATATGCATGGTAAGGAGAAACAGTGATTTAAAGGCTTAGGAACAACTCTTGGCACGTTCGAGAACGAACGTATGTTTAAGTGGGAGAGATTGTAACGACCCGACCGGTCATTTTGAGCATTTACGCTCCTTTCAACTATTTGAAGTCTTGAATAACTTCCTACGAGGTATTATGACTTGTGTGAATTATCGATTTTGGTTTTAAGGTATTTCAGAGTTAGCTTGGAAGAATAAATTTTATGTTGGAAACTTAAGTTAAAATAGTTGACTGATGGTGACTTATGTGTAAACGATCCCGGAATAGAGTTTTGATGATCCCAATAGCTCCGTATGGTAATTTTGGAGTTAGGAGCATGTCCGAAAAATTATTTGGAGGTCCGTAGTGGAATTAGGCTTGAAATGCCGAAAGTTGAATTTTTGGGAAGTTTGACTAGGGGGTTGACTTTTTGATATCGAGGTCGGAATCCGATTCTGGAAATTGGAATAGTTTTGTTATGTCATTTATGATTTGTGTGCAAAATTTGAAGTCATTCCGGATTGATTCGATGTATTTTGGCACAAGATATAGAATTTGAAAGTTCAAAATTTATTAAGCTTGAATAGATGTGTGATTCGTGGTTTTAGCATTGTTTGATGTGATTCGAGGCTTCAACTAAGTTCGTATGATGTTTTGGGACTTGATGGTGTATTTGGTTGAGGTCCCGGGGGCCTCGGGTGAGTTTCGGGGTGATTTCGGACTATTTCTAAGCCATTTAAAGCTGCTGGTTTTTGGCTACAGCAGTATGCTATGCGATCGCGTGGAATTGGCCGTGATAGCGAAGCACAAAATGGAAACAAATGGCCAATGAATCGCGATCGCGGATGGCCTTTCGCGATCGTGTAGAGTAAAAATTTTGCTGCACTGACCCGACTTTGGAAGCTTTTATCTCACAATCTATAAGGCATTTGGAGATGATCCAAAAATGAAAGTTATATCCCTTTGTGTCTAATTTTTAGAAATGTAAGACATTTGTCATTTGGAGTTGTATATAAAACGTTATGACCATTATACTAGAGGCTGTCCGAAAGAAGTTGGACAAGGCTGTTGAGAAATTTGTTCTTCGCGATCGCGGGAGAATGGCCGCAATCGCATAGAGTAAAAAAGGTCTAGAAAAATTTTGTGCTTCGCGATCACGGGTGTTTTGCCGCAATCGCATAGGGCAAATGACTCGGCAGCAGATTTAAGTTCTGAAAATGTGACTTCGTCCTATTTTCTATTTTTGACGGATTTAAGCTCGGGAAGAGGCGATTTTGGGGAGATTTTCAAGAAAAACAATGGGGTAAATACTTTTAACTCAATATTGGTTAAATTACCAGAATCTATAGTTATTTTTAACATTTAATTGGTGAATTAAGTTGGAAAATTGTGAAAACCCTCTTGGTTTAATTTGGAGATTTGAGGGTCGAGTTGATGTCGGATTTGAGTAAAATTTGTATGGTTGAACTCGTGGTTGAATGGAGGTTCATATTTTGTAACTTTTGTCGGGTTCCGAGACGTGAGCCCTACGGGCGATGTTTTGAGTGTAATTTCGGATTTTGTGGAAAATTAGTATTTTGATATGGAATTAATTCCTATAATTTGTGTTGACTGAACCAAATTAATTGTGGCTAGATTCGAGGCGTTTGGAGGCAAATTCACAAGGCAAAGGCATACCGGAGTAAATAATTACACGATTTGAGGTAAGTAATATTTCTAAACTTGGTTATGAGGGTATGAATCTCCAAATTTGGTATGATATAAATTGTTTGGAGGTGACACACACGATAGGTGACGAGCATGTGGACGTGCACCATATAAATTGTGTCTTGAATAAATCCTATGCAGTTGTAAGATTAATGAATCATGTTATTATCTGAACATTTTCCACATGTTAGAGAAATTGAGGTGAGGCTCCTATTAAAGATCATGTTTAGGCTACGTGTCAATATTTTTGTACCCATGGGGTCGTGTTGCGGTTGAATTAATTGTTCAAAAAAAAATATATATTTCACACTCAGTAATATTTGTCCATTATGAGGATATTTATGGGATTGAGCTGCGCGACGCAGCAGGCCATAATGGCTTTATACATTATTATTATATGGATCGGGGTTGTCCGCCTGCAACAGGCCTTATTGGCTTTACTATTTTACGGATCGGGGCTGCCCGCCTGCAACAGGCCTTATTGGATTTACTATTTTATGGATCGGGATACTCGTCTGCAGCAGGCCTTATTGGCTTTACTATTTCATGGATCGGGGCTGCCTGCCTGTAGCCGGCCTTATTGGCTTTATTATTATACGGATCGGGACTGCCCGCCTGCAGTAGGCCATATCGGCTTTATACAGCGCTTGGGCTGAAGCAGCCCCTCCGAGAGTTTGCACACACCCCAGTGAGCACGGTTGATTTATAGTGCTTGGGATGAAGGAGCCCCTCCAGAGTCTGTACACACACCCAGTGAGCGTAGATTATTATATATATTCGAGATGGACTACCAAAGGCACGGACTTGCCTTACTTACGATGATTATATATATATTCGGGATGGATTTTCTCAAGGCATGGACTTGCCTTACTTATTTATATTATAATGAATTTACCTGGACATGGATCTTGTTCGTATCATTTATATTTGGGGATAAATTTACTCAGGGCTGGAATGGTCTTATACGGTACTGAGTGACAGATTGTCAGTCGATGTATAGATATATATACGAGTTGGAATACCCCTGGGCCGGATTGGCCATAAACAGTATCGAGTGACCGAATGATTTGTGACTAATATTACATGAGGTCTTTCCACTAAGATGTCATATTCCTCATATCGTGCAGTATTGATCTATTTTGCTTGTACTGAGTTTAACTGTTGAATTTGAAAGCATGCCTGCATTTTGTATCATTATTTTTACTGGACTGTACCTGTAAGCTCATCATTTCTTTCATCCCAGAGGTTATTCTTATTACTTATTGAGTTAGTTGTACTCACACTACACTCTGCACCTCGTATGCAGATCCAGGTACTTCCGGATACGGAGATTGTTAGATTTCAGAGTACGATCAGTGGAGACTATCAAGGTAGCTGCTTGGCGTCTGCTGGCCTTGTCTCTCTTTCCTGTTCAATTATTTTACTGTTCTATACTTTTGAACAGTGATTTTTATCGGTCAGATATTGTATTCATATTAGATGCTCATGTACTTAGTGACATCGGGTTTTGGGAGTGTGATATTTGAAATTGTGAGTTTCTTCCCATGAATTTAAGTATTTTGTCTCAAACTTGAAAGATATGGTGGTTTATTTAAATTGTTGGCTTGCCTAGTATTGAGATAGGCGCCATCACGACATGTGAGATTTTTGGGTCGTGACGCCTTTAGACCGTATAGTTGCAAGTAAAGCATGATATAAGAATGTTTTTCCTGTTCCTCCTGGACCATCAATGGAAAATGATCCTGCTTTACATGAGAATATTATTTCAATAATTGTATTATATTTTTTAAGTTGGTCTCTATTTAACTTCTTGTATAATGATATGTCTTGTTCATTCACATTAATCGTCCTCTCAAAATGAACTTCCTTTGCTTCCTTCGCAATCTTCGAAGGCCTGATTGTTTCTTGAACGAGTTTGTATTCATTTATGCCAGCACCCATAGAATGCAATATGTCATTAATATGGTTCAAAACTTGAAATCGGATCTCATTTCTTCCAATATTGGCTAGTAGCTTATGATCTTCAGACATTGGTTCCTCAAATTGTTCCCACAATTCTCTTGGGTTCACAGGATTACAATATACTAATAATGTAGCGAATACGCGTCTTATACTGTGTGGCATTTGATAACTTGTTACTTCCGACATGCATTCAATTGAATTGTTATCACATTGTAACATTCCTCATTTTTCTATAGACTCTCTAAAGGTATTACATGGTTCTCCATTGACATTTCGTAAATCCTTGTAAGATTTTGGACCTCTAACATTCATTAATAACAACTTGAGATAGTACCGCTCGCCTTCTGTCGGATGACATGTCACAACACGACCAATAGAACATCCTTTTTGTCGGCGTGTCCAAGCTCGATCCTTAGCAGACCATACAAAATATTCAGGAAATTCCTGATACAACAACTTTAGTTTTTTAGCATCCTTGTCTGTTTTATTCATGTAAAAGAATTTTGTTAGCATAGTTCGTTTATTCATTAGATTATTTACAATATTAAGTATATCTGCACTGCTTTTAAATGAAATAAATTATTGTCCTTCAAGATGAATCTAGAGAGAACATACACTCGGCGACATTTCACTAATAGAAAAGCCAAATAAGCTCCATGTAGCTTCCGGTGGTGACACCCATCTAGCAGATTGATATTCCTTTATTTCATCTATTTCTACATTTGTCTCATTAGTATGCATATAAAATACAATCTTGTCGTGTCCTTTACAAATGTACTTGTAAATGTACTTAACGACCTTAATGTTAGAGCATACTTCAACATTCATATGACAATCAAATTTACCAAGCAAAAAAGGGTTGTATGGAACAACCTAAGAGTTGTCCAAAAATTGTTCTCTTATTAAAACTTCTATTCCTGTATTTCGCCTTTTGTAAATTGGATAAGAATTAACTCCTTTAGAAGTGTGATTAGCAAAGCTTTTTGGGTATTTAAACTTACAAACGTCGCCTGTTTTCATACAAGAATTTGTAGGGTTAAGATTACCACAAGGACCATGCATCATGTGTTGAATAACAAGTGAGTATAAATCTGGTTCTACATCTTCATCGGGTATTTCTGCGCTAATAATATTATCGTAATCTTCTTGTGTTAGCAACTTGTATTCATTAGTTAGTATTATAAGAAAATGAGCATGAGGTAAACCTCGTTTTTGAAATTCTACTGTATATATAAAAGCTGCAACCTTTCCAAAAATATTTTGTTTTAGGATATCCGTTTTTAATTCTTCTATTTTTGCTCTAAACACTTAGCTAATGAGATGAGGTCTATTTTGTGCTTCATCTATTGATCCTAAATGTTCCTTTATTTCTGGCCAAGATGAATTACATGTCATGGTTATAAATAAATCAGGCTTACCAAAGCGCTGGACTAACGTGATAGCATCCATATACCGTTGACGCTTATCTCTAGGCCCACCAATAAAAGAATTTGAAAGAAATTTCTTTTTTCCGATATTTGAAGCGTCTCTTTCACCAAAGCCCAAAATATCAATGAGTCCCTGCAGTACATCTGTTCGGAATAAATCTTGATTAAACCAAATAAAATCTAATCTTTGTGTTTCAAGTTTTATATATTCGTCAACAGTATATTGTTGAAATATTCTTCCAGTGTGTAATATTTCATCTTCTTCATCATCTTTCATTTGCAGTTTGTAATAATAATATTCACGAACAAACATTGTTTTCCTTTTTCGTTTTCCTTTCTGTAGAATTTCAGCCTCAATTTCAAGATATCCGTCAAGAGAGCAAACATTTCTTATATTTGGTATCTCTTCATTTTCAAAAGTTCTGGGATATCTAGAAATGTTTTCTGTCCTATAAATCTTCTTAATACCACAATGCCACCCACTTTGACCATACAGAAATAACAACGGGTATTGTAAAGCATCATAGCATCTATAGTAATAATTTACTCTTTGTATACTATTGTTGTGAGTATAGATTTGAATATGCGGCACACGAATAATACTACCATCATTTTCTTCAACCCATATTGCTTCAATCTCAGTCGAGGTAGGCAGATTATATACTCGCTGGTCCAAACCTGAGTCACTTCTATGAGCAATATGCAAGTCTTCAAGGTTAGGAATATCTACCAGAGATCACAAAAAGATAGAATATGGATTGATTAATAAAATGTCCATCAGTTCCTTCACTATTGATTCATGGATTTTATTGGAACAAGCCATTCTGTATGTTAATTCATTACTATTATCGTAGAAGTACAACTGTATGTTTTTTGGTTTTCCGTCCCGTAGATACAAATCATCTATCAAATGATATATTTGTCCTTGAACTTTAAAAGTATATACACCACGGTTTCTTTTAGCTAGATCTTTATCATACTTTGCACCGAGCGATGTAAATACAAAAAGGTTATTATACGTTCTTATATACATTCGGAAGTGTTTGCACTCATTAATATTTTCAAAATATAGATTTTGTAATTTCACTGGCATCTTGTAAGAAGTTAATTTGACTGTGCTGTTGTCACAGCAAAATCCAGGAGGTTCATATTCAAATCTTTTTGCACGACAAAATTTATAACTGGAAACTTTTTTAAGTGGAACATAAGTTGATCGTCGATGTCAGATGTTTGAAGGGAACTCTATAGTTCTCCTACAACCTGTATATTTGAAGTAACATCAGACACAAAGTAAACTAAACCGCGACGGATGTCTTGGTAGGGTCAGAGAACCAAAACAAACCTCAAGACATAGCTAGCTCGGATATTATATTTTGTTGTTTATCAGATGCAACTGATGTTGAACCTAAAGTCAAGAAGATAGCTGTTAAATATGTCCAAATATTAGCCGACATTGTGCCGAGTAATGTGGGACTGTACACACTCATCTTTTTCGTAGGTGTAAAATGGATGCTCTATAGAGTTTGAAGAATATACAGAAATGGGTACCATTCTAGTTGGGTTATGAGGAGTTGCATTTTCAAGAAGTTTACATCTTTTTGATTCTTGGTATTTGAATTTACATTGTAGTGACAGCTTGCTTTTCATCTGCTGTCATGTTTTTGTATTTTTCACGTCGTTTGATATTCCTATTCGTTTGGGAAAGAGACTTTTTATTGTGTTTTGCATGATCCATCACAGTAAAAATGTATCGCTTTGACATATGCCGTTCAAACTATCATCAAACCTTCAGTGGTATAATGGACCCCATTTAGTAGGCAAATTAAGATGAAAGTAGATATTTTTGTAGGAGAGTACTAAACTCCAAAATAACATATAATCACATAGATAAATAAAATTATATTTAGTATAACCATGGGAATACACATTCTTATTCATTTGAGGTTCCTTATGTTTTTAACCGTGAACTAATACTAAAGAAAATTTAGATAGGCAAGAATCAAAAAATACAAAGAAAATGGCAAGGGCCCAAGAAAATAGAAAGAATGACTAAACATGACATTATGAGCTTCACAATGGAGTAAATGTAATTTTATCATACGTGCGACTTTTTTTAGCTACNAGGTTATTATACGTTCTTATATACGTTCGGAAGTATTTGCACTCATTAATATTTCCAAAATATAGATTCTATAATTTCACTGGCATCTTGTGAGAAGTTAATTTGACTGTGCCGTTGTCACAGCAAAATCTAGGAGGTTCATATTCAAATCTTTTTGCACGACAAAATTTACAACTGGAAATTTTTTTAAGTGGAACATAAGTTGATCGTCGATGTCAGATGTTTGAAGGAACTCTATAGTTCTCCTACAACCTGTATATTTGAAGTAACATCAGACACAAAGTAAACCAAATCGCGACGGATGTCTTGGTAGGGTCAGAGAACCAAAACAAATCTCAAGACATAGCTAGCTCGGATATTATATTTTGTTGTTTATCAGATGCAACTGATGTTGAACCTAAAGTCAAGAAGATAGCTGTTAAATATGTCCAAATATTAGCCGACATTGTGCCGAGTAATGTGGGACTGTACACACTCACCTTTTTTGTAGGTGTAAAATGGATGCTCGATATAGTTTGAAGAACATACGGAAATGGGTACCATTCTAGTTGGGTTATGAGGAGTTGCATTTTAAAGAAGTTTACATCTTTTTGATTCTTGGTATTTGAATTTACATTGTAGTGACAGCTTGCTTTTCATCTGCTGTCATATTTTTGTATTTTTCACGTCGTTTGATATTCCTATTCGCTGGGGAAAGAGACTTTTTATTGTGTTTTGCATGATCCATCACAGTAAAAATGTATCGCTTTGACATATGCCGTTCAAACTATCATCAAACCTTCAGTGGTATAATGGACCCCATTTAGTAGGCAAATTAATATGAAAGTAGATATTTTTATAGGAGAGTACTAAACTCCAAAATAACACATAAGCACATAAATAAATAAAATTATATTTAGTATAACTATGGGAATACACATTCTTATTCATTTGAGGTTCCTTATGTTTTTAACCGTGAAGTAATACTAAAGAAAATTTAGATAGTCAAGAATCAAAAAACACAAAGAAAATGGCAAGGGCCAAGAAAAATAGAAAGAATGACTAAACATAACATTATGAGCTTCACAATGGAGTAAATGTAATTTTATCATACGTGCGACTTTTTTTAGCTACGATAAACGCTTAAAGTTTCAAAGATCCTCCAAAAGATTAGTTCTCTAAATGTTAAATACCTCCAAAAATATTGTAATTTTCTTCAGTATTACTGACTCATCAGATGAAATTAAAATTAAATTATTGACAGAGAGAAGCAAAATAGATTGTTAATAAATATTATTCTTGATGAGTTTCTTGTTATTTTGTTCACTTCCAAACACACACGAAGAGAGACGTGCAATAAGAATTTGAAAATTTTCTCATCTTGTTCCTCCATATTATGCTTTTGGCGGGTTTACGTAACACAAAAAAATCATAACGAGAAAAAACGTAATAGAAGAGACAAACTTACCAGATTGAGATGAGAAAATGTGGAACCTCAAAGCAGAGAGAAACAGAGAATGAGAAACAGAGGATGTCCTGGGGCTTTTTGAAGAGTACACCACCGACTTTTTGGCTTCCATGTTAATATTATTTTTCAAAATCTGTCCTTGACTCCGTGTAAAATCAGTCTCTGCAATGATGCAATGAGATATTTGTCACTTAATCAAGAGTTGGGCGGTGATCTACTTTTTTTAACTAATGTAAAAAATTATTGTACTTTTGTTCCACATAAGCGTCTGCTTTGCAAAAGTTGAGATCTTTTTATCTCCTATTTTTGTTGACTTGGAACTTTGAGCTTTATGGGCTTTGTATGTGGGCAAGTTTTGAGATGACGTTGTAGGTTTTTTGCTTTCTCTCAGTCACAATTAATGCTTTTAGACTTTCTAGCTTCTTCTTTTCTTTTTGTTTCTTAAATATAAATCTTTTTCTTGAGTCAAGGACAAGATTTTGAAAGATCAGATTAACAGAACATAAAAGGAATTAACTAAAAATTGTAAGGATAGATGTAGAACTCTAACAAATTAATATCTACTATTGTGAGGACGACAAAACTCTTCCTTTTGTCACTTATTAATATTAGTAATTTTCTCTTTCTGGCAATTTCGAGTCTTTACTTTTCCAGCATCTTTTCATAATTTCTATTCTTGAAATATTTCAAATGTCTTAGCATATAATCGAACGTAGTTATAGGGCATTCTATTTTCAGAGGTCTGAACGGAGCCTGGCTTTGATACAACTTTGTTTGTTTGAGGCTTTGAAAATTTGATGTGACCGGAAATTTTTTCAAGATCCTTAAGTGATTTTAGATGATGCTTTTGTCGAGGGTAACCTTTTAGCAAGTTTTGAATATTTATGAAAAGCCTTACTTTTTTTATTACGAGCTTCGGACGTCTCCGAGTCGTTTTTAGGCCGACCGTAACCTTTTGTACTTAGGCACCGCCTAATAGGTTTGGTGCCTCCGGAATTTAGTAGCCCGATTGTCCGAACTTTTTTCGGACAATAGTCCCCGAGTGAGGGTAGCCTTTGGGCTTGATAGTCCCCGAATAGGGGTAGCTCGTGGGATCTTAGGATCTGGAATTTAAGAGGTAAGAAAATGTGTAATAGCAAGGCGGAACTTTCTTTAATTTCTGTGTGTAAAGTACATGATCGCAAATGCGTAAAAGCTTGTATCATGGCTAATGTGGACTATGTGGGCACGATTCACACGACCGTTTGGCCCTTGCAATGAATCCTAACCACCGAGCCTTAGTTTCTAGCATATAATGTTTTCTTTTTTCCTTGCTAAGTTTTCCCTTACTGAAAACCTTAATCCGAGGGTAATGGCCCCCAGTATTCGAAGTCAAGATTGAGAGGGCTCGGATATTGTTGATGCGAAATGAATGCCCATTGACTCCGGTTTGAGACCGGCCTTCGAATTTAAGTTAGTACGTTTTACTGTTGTCTCGTTAACAACCTTGCTGAAAAACCTATTTTGGGACAAAACTGGTTCAAGAAAAAAAAAGTACAACGCGTGCTTTCAGATCTAATAGTCACATCAATTCTTGAGCTTTACCTATAAGTGTTAGTTCGATAACATGATTAAAGAGTAGTTGAGATCGTACCTTAGAAGTAGTACCGTTTTAAGTGTGTCACATTCCAATTGTTCGGTAGTTGCACCCTATTTCCCTCTTCGAGTTTGTATGAGCCTTTGCCGGTAATTCCGATGACTCGATACGATCCTTCCCAGTTTGACCCCAGCTTTCCCTCATTCGGGTTTGGGGTATGTAATGTTACTTTTCTCAACACCAAGTCCCCGATCTTAAAGTGTCGGAGGTTGGCTATTCGGTTGTAGTATCTTTTTATCCGTTATTTCTGGGCGGCAAACCGGACTAAAGCTGCCTCACGCCTTTCATCCAATAGTTCTAGGCTCGTGATCATGGCCTTGCTATTTGACTCTTCGTTTGCATATTAGAATCTGAGATTCGGCTCTCCCATCTCGACTGGTATCAAGGCTTCGACCCCGTAGACTAACGAAAATAGAATGGCCCCGGTGCTTTACTTTGAGGTTGTACGATATGCCCATAGGACTTCGGGCAAGATTTCTTTCCATTTCCATTTGTCATCTGTCAACCTCTTTTTTAGGTTTTGAAGTATGGTCTTGTTTGTTGACTCTGCATGTCCTTTCCCACTAGGGTGGTAAGGTGTTGATAGTATCTTTTTAATTTTGTGATCTTCAAAAAATTTGTTTACCTTACTGCCAATAAATTGCTTCCCATTATTGCACACGACCTCGGCTAGTATCCCAAATCGACATATTATGTGGTCCTAGATGAAGTCAATGACTTCTTTCTCCCGGACATTTTCGAATGCTTGGGCCTCCACCCATTTGAAAAAATAGTCAGTCATGAATAGTATAAATTGAGCTTTACCGGGCGCCCATGGCAGGGGACCGACGAAGTCCATCCCTCATTTCATAAACGGCCATTGGGACATGACCGAGTGTAGTAGCTCCCCCGGTTGATGGATCATTGGTGTGTGTCTCTGGCAGCGTCACATTTTCGTACGAAGTCTTTCACATCCTTGTCTATTTTGGTCCAATAATAGTCGGCCCTGATTAATTTCCGAATCAAAGATTCTTCCCCCGAATGGTTTCCGCAAGTGCCCTCGTGAACTTCCCTCAAGGCGTACTCAGTATCTCCCAATCCCAGGCATCTAGCTAACGAGTCGTCACACGTTCTTCTGGACAATGCCCCTTCGACCAAGCTAAATTTGGAAGCCTTGGTATGTAGGGATCTATATTATTTGGGATTCGAGGGCAATTTCCTAGTTTTCAAGTAGTCTATGTACTTGTTCCTCCAATCCCAGGTTAAACTCGTTGAGTTTACTTCGGCATGTCCTTATTCTACCACCGACTTCATGAGTTGTACAACAGTTCCCGAACTGAATTCATCATCATCAGCTGATGACCCCAAGTTAGCTAGAGCATCGGCCTCGCTATTTTGATCTCGGGGCACATGTTGTAAGGTCCATTCCTTGAATTGATGTAGCGTTACCTGTAACTTGCCTAAATACCTTTGCATTCGTTCCTCTTTTACTTCGAACATCCGATTGACTTGATTTACTACAATGAGGGAATCACACTTAGCTTCAACCACCTCGGCCCCAAGGCTTTTAACAAATTCGAGATCTGCAATCATGGCCTCATACTCGGCATTATTAGTCAATTTCACAATACAAATAGACTGTCTAACTATATTTCCCGTAGGGGGCTTCAGTACGATACCAAGCTCGGACCCTTTTGCATTCAAGGCATCGTCTGTAAAAAGGGTCCAAATTCTCGAGAAAACCCCTGAGGCTAACAATAATTCTCTTTCGACTTCGGGCACTAGGGTCGATGTAAAGTCAGCCACAAAGTCGGCCAAAATTTGAGATGTTTTGGCAGTTCGGGTTCGATACTTGATATCGTACCCGCTAATTTCAACGACACATTTGGCCAATCGACCCAATAGCTCAGGCTTGTGCATGATATTCCTCAGTGGGCAAGAGGTTACGACACATATGAGGTGACATTGAAAGTACGGTTTCAATTTTCTGGAGGCGTTTAGGAAGGCGAGCGCCAATTTTCCCAGGTGAGGATACCTTGATTCGGCCTCGCAGAGAGTCCTACTGACATAGTAAATAAGGAATTATGTACCTTCCTTTTCCTGGACTAAGACTCCACTTACCGTCACCTATAAAACTGCTAAGTAAAGGTACAACTGTTCGTCTGCCTTCGAAGTGTGGAGCGGGGGCACTCGAGAGGTACCACTTGAGTTCTTCCAAAGCTTGTTGGCATTTCGGGGTCCAGGAAAATTTATTTTTATTCTTTAATAGTGATAAGAATCGATGGCTTTTGTTGGAGGACCTCGATATGAATCAGCCCAAGGCGGCTATACGCCCGGTCAGCCTCTAAATGGCCTTGACGTTATCCACCATGGTGATGCCTTTTATAGCTTTGATTTTGTCGGGATTGATCTCGATCCCTCGATAGGATACCATGAACCCAAGGAATTTTCCAGATCCGACCCCGAATGCGCACTTTTTCGGGTTCAACTTCATGTTGTATTTCTTCAATATGTCGAAGGTTTCCTGCAAATATTTCAAATGGTCATCTGCTTGCAGGGACTTGACCAACATGTCGTCAATATAAACTTCCATTTATTTTCTTATTTGTTCTTCAAATATCCGGTTTACTAGTCGTTCTTTAATCCAAATAGTATTACATTATAATAATAGGTGCCGAATTTAGTGATAAAAGAAGTCTTTTCTTGATCGCCTGGGTCCATCCGAATTTGGTTGTATTCGGAATAGGCATCTAGAAACTGAGTATCTCGTGCCCGACCGTCGCGTCTATTATCCGATCGATATTAGGTAAAGGAAACAAATTCTTTGGGCATGCCTTGTTCAGATCTTTATAATCTACACACATTCTTAGCTTATTTCCTTTCTTAGGTACTACCACTACATTGGCTAACCAGTCCGGGTACTTAACTTCCCGAATGGATCCTATCTTAAGGAGTTTAGATACCTCGTCCTTGATGAAGCTGTGCTTGACTTCGGACCGCGGTCTCCTTTTCTATTTAACCGGATAGAACTTCGGGTCCAAACTCAACTTATGAGTGGTTACCTCCGGCGGGATTCCTGTCATGTCAAGATGGGACCAAGCGAAACAATCTATGCTAGCTATAAGAAATTCAATGAGTTTTTTCCTGAGCTAGAGAGTTAACCCCGTGCCCAGGTATATCCGTACTGGCATGTGTTCGATCAATATGACTTGCTCCATCTCCCCGACCGTCGATTTGGTGGCATCAAAATCATCGGGAGTAATGAACGACCTAGGAACTCCGTAAACATCCTCATCGGCTACTCCTCGGTCTTCTAGTTTGGTCGGGACCGGTATCGGTGATTGCTATTTAATTTCTTCCTTCCTGGTCTGCTCTGTATTCTATGATGTCAAGATCATGGGTGCTGGGATCACCTCGTCAACTGCGAACATTTCTTTTGCGGCCGGTAGCTCTCCGTAGATCGTCTTAATTCCTCTCGGCGTAGGGAACTTTAGTGCCTGGTGCAGGGTTGAGGGTACTGCCCTCATGTTGTGAACCCATGGTCTTCTGAATAAGGCGTTATACCTCATGTCCCTTTCGATCACATAGAATTTCGTATCTTGAATTATCCCGGCGGTATTCACTGGAAAGGTTATTTCTCCCTTAGTGGTTTCACATGCCATATTAAACCCGTTCAACTCTCGGACCACCGGTACTATTTGATCTTGTAACCCCAACTGCTCGACGACCCTCGATCTGATGATGTTGGCTGAGCTGTCCGGATTAATCAACATACGTTTAACCCGAGATTTGTTGATAAGTACGGATATCACCAATGCATCTTATGAGGTTGTATGATGCCTTCGGCATCCTCGTCGCTGAACTAAATGGTTCCCTCTGGTATCTAATCTCGGGTGCATTTTTCCCTCGTGATTGATACTTTAGTGCGCTTTATCATCGGTCCCTGGGGGACATCAACCCCTCCAATGATTATGTTGATGACGTGCTGAGTTCTTCTTGTTCGGTCTATTTGTTGGAGTCCCAATTTATGACGTGAGTTTTGGCTCGATCACTCAGAAATTCTCGGAGATACCCGTTATTGAACAGTCGGGCGACCTTTTCTCTCAATTGTTGCCAGTCCTCGGTCCTGTGGCCATGAGTGCCATGATATTTACACATCAAGTTAGGATCCCTCTAGGTTGGGTCATACTGCAATGGTCGAGGCCACTTGGTTTCCTTGATGTGCCCAATGGCTGATACGATACATCAACGTTGAATTTCTACTCTGATAATGTTGGCACTTCCCTTCCCCCGAGCGACTTGTCAAAACCATTTTTTCTCATCAAACCTCGGCTATTAGGCCCTCGATCGCCTCTTTTATCGTTCCTTGTAGAGTTGCACCCGAACCTATTTCCCCTTTGATCTACACTGTATGGTTGACACCGATCTCGGACCAGCCTTGATTTATGATCGACGACCCTCTTCACCATGTCGTCGATTTTGATGGGATAAACGGACCTAGAAGGGTCTCCGAATTGGCCGTCCTTGACTCATGATTTTTGACGGGTACCTGTTGTGGACGTTGGCCCAAGTTACCGCCGTGTACTCTACCAAGTTTTGTTTCAGCTGCTGTGAAGCCAATGAGCTTCCTGAGTGAATGCTTGAACAACCCAGTCGTCCGCAACCGGAGGTAAATTCATCCATTCCATTTGAAATCTTGACATAAACTCCCAGAGCATCTCGTTGTCCCTTTGCTTAACCTTGAAAAGATCTGATTTTCTGGTCTCAACCTTGAT
>AWOL01S0231984.1:980-11632 GCA_000715115.1 Nicotiana otophora | reverse complement strand
ACCTTAGCTTGCAATCATTAGAGTTATAGTAGAAGTAGAAATCAAAACTCTGTTGTGGAAGTGTAATTTAGATAGTTCATTCACTTGCTTCAAATATATACTCATGATACCCCTTATAACTCCCAGTGGATTCGACCCCGACTCATAGTTGGGTAATTATTATTGCATAGGACCGTATCATAGCTATTATTGAGGTGTGTTGTGGACGTCGTCAACGAGATAGTGTTTTCAAGAAGTGGAGAATCTTTTGTAGCATGTCATAATCCGGAACGACGGCATTTGTCTTAAAACAAATCTTTTCAAAAAAATTGTTTTTTCTAAAAATACAGTAATTTGTTCCACCTAACAAACTTCGTGGCATGGCCATATCAAGGGTCGGGGAAAAACCAATATTGTGGTCTACACAAACCAACCCCTTCCCCCACTAAGATTTTTTCTTTGTGTGCAGCGCCAATAGGAAGCAAGGAAATGTTGGTACCACACCGGGGGAAATGACGGATCCGCCATTTTCCCAAGATTAACAACCTTTCTCATTTACTTAAACTTTTCTGGTACAACTAAAACTTATCCTTGAATCGTTTGCATGTACCTCAGAGTCAGAATGCTGATGCGGAAAAAGGCACACTGTATATAGTAAACCAGCATGCTCAACCAATCGGATCACCTTGTACAAAACGAATCGCTGTCTTTGTCAGTTGAACCCCTGTATATAGCAAACCGCATGCTCAACCAATCGGAGCACCTTATACAAAGTAAGTTGCCGTCTTCACCAATTGAAACCTTGTATATAGCAAATCATTAGCTCAATCAATCGGAGCGACCTGCATAAAATCAAACATCGACTTCACCAATCGGAGCCTTGTATATAGAAAACCATTCACTCTGTCAAAAAAACAATCTACATTCTCTCTCTGTCACAACGAGGATAGAATAGGCAGTCTCATACTTCGTCACCGACATTCTGCCAATAGATGGCCGCAACTTAGCCTTGCAGTCAAGAGTATCTCTTGGGCATGCTTTTCTTTTCCTTTGCTATTATCTTGAATGTTTTGACGTTTTTCTCATTCATCTTCAGACATGATTATGTTTTATGTCAATCGCTCCCAAGAGGAGATCACTTTACATTTTAGTGCAAATCTTTCCCAACAAGTGGAGACGCACTCTATAAATCATGCTCTCCCAACAAGCGGAGACATTTTTCAGTGCAAAGCTCTTCCAACAAGCGGATACGCACTCTACAAGTCAAGCTCTCGCAATAAGCGGAGACATTTTTCAATGCTCCGACAGTTGCGGAACGGTACATAACCCAGCTAACAAATTGAGACAAGCTCAAGTATCCCATCATCCCAATCCCAAATAACGGTTCGTCAGCAGCCAGGCAACACTATTCCTGCATCATTTACATCACATCTTAATGTATTCTAGATTGCAATATATGGGCATGTATGTATTTTTTTTTTTTTTGCAGGAACAAAAATTACAACGTGGAACTCTTTCTATGAAGCAGATCAAACTACAACACTATGAGGGACATCAAACGCATTAGCGGTCCAAGGATCCAAGTTCAAGCACAAAACGACCACTAGAACTCCAAATTTTTAAATCCTTCAAGTCAAGCCGCAAAATTCAAGCTATCGTGAGTGTCCAATCCTCTATCTCGTCATATTGGCATAATACAATACTGGAGCAATTCCTGTGAGTATCGCTTCCTCAAAATCCTCACTCCAAAACTACATGAGGCCTGATCCTCGTTATGCCCGAGGTTAAGCAATCCAAAGCCAGAATTCGTCCCACACTTCCCAAAATCCTCCCAAGATCTTCCTTAACTCCCAATCTTGCAGTTCATAATCTTCGTGACATTCCTATAGTGTATGCCTAAAGTCGGAACAAAATTGGCTTTGGTTCAATTTCTTTGCCAGAAAACTCTTTCATCGTCTCCGATCAAAGTGGGAAAGTTGTTGACGGCCAATTTTGACACTCCCTTTTAAAATTAATTTACTTATACTCAATAATTTACAATAAATATTTTGGAAATATTTTCTATCGATACATACCTAAGTTTACAAATTAATTAAGGATTAATTTTGAAATTAATCACCCAGTATTAGTACTATGTAATTACAAATATACTTATTATTTTAGTATTATTATAACAATCCTTTGTACACACCACGTAGGATTTATAATTAATTTAACAAATTATTTCTCAATTTTAGTTAAACATGCTACTATGTTAATAATTTGAAATTAGTGTCATAATTTAGAAGACAACGTATTTTATAAATAATTAATAACGATAATTAATAGTATATTTGATGATTATATTTTACTACATTTTACTGAAAATAAATTAATTTTAATTAAATTAATTTTAAAGAGGCTAAAGATCAAATGGCTACAATTGCAATTCCGTGATTAATTACACAATGGTTATTCTTTAAAATAATTCCATCCCAAATACAAGGCCCAAATCTGGATATAGTCCAGTCCAAACAAACCCTTCTCTCCAAGTTGGCAATCCGCCCCAACCCATTTGAACCAACCAAATTACACCATATCACCTGTCTCTATCACTCACAAAACAAACACAAACAATTCGGACAGTCGATCCTCACTATTAATGGACTAGGTTTAATCTTTCTTTTCTCATTTTTATTAAATCACCACAAGATTTTATCTTAATCGTTGGATTGCAAGGATCCAACAGTCTCCATATTTCCTCATTTAAACCCTTTAACACCCGAATTATCAGGGTCGTTGATCAAATGATCCAACGGATCAGATACCGTCTCCTCGTTTAAATCCACGAGACCAACCCCCATTCCCCTAACCCTAATCATTCACTCCAAAGACTCAGCCACCCCTTTTCCCCTTCTTCTCTCATCTCTCTCAAACTCATCAAACCCGTCAATCACAAAAGCTTTAGAAACTAATTAGTGCAAGGTCATGAATTATGACTAGAAATTATTCCTTTTGCCTTCATTGCCCACGATTCTCGTTGAATCTTTTCCCATTTCGCCTTTGAAATTAAAATTCCCTAAATCCGAAAACCTAACCTAGAGATGAAACTTCAAATCATCTGTGATTTTTCAAATCCATGGCATGCATGGCCATCCGTCTTGTCTCTGTACTACGAATCTCATCATTCTCTTTTCATTTCCACCATTTAATTTCAAAAGTCCTAATATTAAAGTCACAGACCAAAGGGTAAAATCTCAAATCGTTTGAGATTTTCTTGTGTTCTTTCAAATCAAAGCGCATGGGAAGCCTCCTCGGAACCTCATTATAATTATTCAAGGTCTAGAGGTCAAATGCAATGACCTCTGGACATTGGGGCTTTACCCGATGGATTTTTCCCTCAACGGTCAACCTTCTCCCTTCTCAGGTAAAAATCCTCATTGTTTTCCCTCTGTTATTTCTGATTTCACCCACTTATGCTCATATCACTACCTCAACGTCATCTCCCACTGCCGAGTTTGAATTTTGCTGAAACCCTAAGCCATTAATGGTATTATAAATAGAGCTTTGATTGCTCTCACCTAACACACCTAACAACATCGAACAACCTACAATCACACCAAGCAATAGTCTAAAATTTCATACAATTTAAGAGGCTAGGTTTCTTTTCTGATTGGTCTCTATTCCTTTTATTTCCGAGTTTCTTCATTGTTCAAGAGCTTGAAATCCTTGTTTTCATGCGGCTAAGTTATAAACCATGTATGGTCTGTTGTCCTAGAAAAGGTTAGTGTACTTCCACCCTCTCTCTGATTGCTTCATTCAAAAATTATGAGCATACAATTGTCGTTCTGTTAATTGCTTCATTTATGATGTTTGTCATTAGTCTATAATTGTTCATTCTGGTTCATAATGACCTGTTGTTGATCTGTGATTAGCTATTATGTTTTCATCAGTATTGATTAAGTTACTATGTGACCTTATGACTTCTATTCTGTATTAATAACATATATGAATAAGTTACTTAATATGCCTTCATCACTTTTCATGTTTGCATATGCTTCATTTTCACTTCTAATGATTCTGCATTCTCTGCCATATTGTTTCTGCATTTTGTTATTGAGGTTGTTGTTTGACAATCCTAATTAGAACAAACATGAAAGCCCGTAGTTTAATTTTTCATCACTTAAATGAAATATGTGAAGTTTAAGTGTTTAAGTTCTTTCCTTCTTTGTATGAATTTTTGAGTCATCACTATGAAAGTCGTATGCATGTGCTTAACTATTAATCACATATCTAAGCCTCTTTATGTGGGATTGTTTCACTAAAGTAATTAGGTCAACTCTTGTAAACACCAGAAACCGCTTTTGCATATGTTTTGCTATGATCGGGTTATCTTTCATGAATTTAGATTGTAGTTATGTCTGCTATAGTTGAATGCTAACTGTTTTTCAAGTTGAATACAATTCTATTATGCTTAGATGTTAATCATAGTCTCTACAACTGAGTTTAAACTTGTTTGGCATAATATGTTCCATGTCTTTGACCCTGAATGACACTGTTAATTTGATTGTACAAATGGCTGAAACTCATCCTGTTTTGTAAGACTATGACATTAATTGAAATATTTATATAGTTGAATGGAGGTTATGTATGTATCTCTGCATATCTCTCATGATTTCATGCTTCTGTGCACTATCTTTAAATTGCATACAGTTCTCTCTTTTCTGATTAATCTGAATTGAATTTGGTCTTAGAGAAACCCCTTGTTGTTACTGCTTAAACACAATAACTTGCCTATTTCATTACACTCCTATAAAGAAGTAGGTTTTCCTTCAGTTCCAAAATGAAGTGAGACTGTTAGTTTGTGACTCTGTTAAGCCCTCTTAGGGAATTCTTTGTTTAATCTGCAAACTTGTAGTCATGTTAATTTCTGATATACTCTGGTATTCCTAATAATACTTATCGAGGTTCCTGATTAAGACTGTTTTTTCTGAATCTTTGCTGATGTTTTCAAAAGGTTCTAAATAGTATTTTTAACGTATGTGTGCAAGACTTGAGTTAAACCAATCTGTGATTTGTCTGTTAGAGCAAAAGCATATGTATTCTTAAGTTGTAGATGCTCTAAATTATGCGCTATTTATCTATCCTTGAGATGTTTGATTCCAGTTGTTTGGTTCTTTAGCAAAAACAGTATGATGTTCCTACCTCTATGTGTGTTTGAATACTTGAGCTTCAGGTCTGTCTAGTATGTTAATTAATCACTTATAACTGAAAGTATAGTTATAAGAAATAAAATTGTTTTTGTGTTATTCTGTCAAGAAAAGGTATGCTTATGTGGTAGGGAATGTTACAGTAGTTGGTTTACATTGAAAGAGCCTCACTGGCACTTAAACTCATAGTGAAAAATGAGTAGTTAGTGGTTAAGGTTATTTGGGAGTAGAGTTTAACTTTATGTTTGGATGCTCCCCCCAACATAAGCATTGCCCTGGGCCTTGAGACCCTTGGGAACTTTGAAGTGTCCGGGGATTCAAAGGGGGCATCGACCTTGAATAGAATTCTCTTCTTTGCCCTTAATACATTGACACTTGTTATTCTCTTTGGGTTTAGTGTTAAATGACAACAAAATGTGTTCAATGTGGATCATTTACCATACTGAACCACCACATTAATATAACTTTCTTAGTTGTCTAAATACTGTTAATTATCTTTCCTTTATTCTTTGCTTGCAAATTCACATGCATGATCATGTATATAATATTATCTTCCTAATGACTTTCTCTTTTCTTTAAACATGTACAATTATTTGGGCCTGTTGAGTTCTTTAAGACTAATGAAGAATATGACCTTTAGTAATTGAATAGGTGCCCTAGTATACCTTTATATAATAGGTGGTGACACTCTTTCATCAACAACAAAGAACCCACAAGTTGAATCTTATTTTGACTAGTGCAAAATAGGGTGCAACACCGCGCACCCCAAGGTGAAACACTAGGTCTAATGAATCTCTTATCAAGCAAATCCTGCAACTGATCCTTTAATTCCTTCAACTCAGCTGGAGCCATACGGTACGGGGGAAAAGAAATAGGATGAGAGCCCGGAACCAAATCAATGCAAAAGTCGATATCCCTGTTGGGTGGCATACCCAAAAAATCTATAGGAAACACCTCGGGAAAATCACTCACAACCGGTACCGAATCCATAAAAGGAACCTCCGTACTAGAATCACGAATATAAGCCAAATACGCCAAACACCCCTTCTCGACCATATATTGAGCTTTCAAATAAGAAACCACCCTTCTAGTGGAGGGACAACAGGTCCCTCTCAACTCTAATCTAGGCAAACCCGACATGGCTAAAGTCACATTCTTGGCATGACAATCCAAGATAGCGTGATACGGGGACAACCAATCCATACCAAGAATGACCTCAAAATCAACCATATTCAACAACAAAAGATCAACTATTGTATCAAATCCATTAATAGTGACAATACAAGGCCGGTATACCTGATCAACTACTATAGAATCTCCAACCGATATAGACATAGAAACAAGAATATCAAGAGAATCACGAGGCATACTCAAATGCAAAAAAATACATATTAAGACGCATGAGAATATGTAGAACCTCGATCAAACAACACAAACGTATCTCTATGCCAGACTGAGATAATACATGTAATAACTGCATCGGATGACTCTACCTCAGGTCTAGTTAGAATAAATAATAATGGGGATGAGACCCACCAACCTGATCTCTACGTCTCAGGAAACCTCTCGTTCATTGGCATCCACCTATAACTGACTGACCCCCGCCTCTATCTAGTTGAGCGGGTGGTGGAGCAACTAGTGCCGGAATCATGGCACGAGTACCCTGATATGGCATACTGCTTTGAAATTTGGGATAATACTTTTTGATGTGAATCGCATCTCCATACTCAAAGAATCTTCTTGGGAGGTATGGCTATTGAATCTGAGTCTGACCCTAACGACCCAAATAATCACTGTAATAGTTCTAAATCAGTGGTGCACTAATAGGATTTGAAGGTACACTGAATTCTAGCTGCTCGGATCGAGGTCCATAAGCACTACAACTTCCTAAAGTACCATGTGTGACCTGTAGAGGTAACTGAATTGGCCTAATAGGATGGCATCTACCAAAGGAAACCTTTCCTCTAGACGAGGAATCATTGAATCCTCCAAAATGACAGGTCCTCTTATTAGAGGTCACCTCCCTAGCCTGGCCTTTGATGTGCTCGATCCTCCTGGTATCTCCACTACCCGAGTAAAATAAATCTCATTTTTGGTCTCTCTGGCCATATGTAGCCTGATGCCATATGTAAGGTCATCTATGAACCTCCGCACCTTCTCCCTCTCAATAGGAATCAAATAGTTTCATGGCATGATAGATCCACAAATCTAGTCTTATACTAATAATAATCATGCTACCATGATAAAAGCGCTCGAACTAACTGCGAAAATCCTCTCTCTAAGTGAAAGGAATAAACTTCTCTAATAACAACTACGAGAACTCAGCCCATGTGAGAGGAGGTGGTCTCGTTGGCCTACCCTGCACATATACCTGCCACCATCTCTTAGCAGAACCGTGATCTGAAACACAATAAAATTAACTATGTTGTACTCCACTATCCCCATATTACGCAACCTCTCATGGAAATGGTCCAAGAAGTCCTATGGGTCCTTATAAGGTGCACCACTAAAGTGAGGGGGATACAACTTGGTGAACCTTTCCAACCTCTTTAGCTCATCATCTACATAGTGGGTCTCTCCCCGGGCTGTGTAGCAGCAACGGGCTAAACCGCCTCAACTGGTAGAATTGTTGGGGTCTAATTCCTATAAGCCATCTACTCTGGAGTGTGGGTAGTAGGAGTCTGAACTCCTCCCTTATCCTAAGAAATGGTTGGTGCCATAGGAAACCCACTGGCCTGAGCCATACACTCCGTAAGACCAACCATACGGACTAAGGCATCCTAAAGAACAGGGGTAGCAATGAACCCTCTGGGACCTGAGCTGGTCTTACTGGCTCTGTTGGAATAGGTATCACATCATCCTACTCTGTCTGAGGCTGGACAAGAGGTATTGCTACACATGCTATAAGCTGAGCTCTGGCTCTGCCCCCACCCTGGACCTGGCCTCTACCTCTTGTAGTGGCTGCCATCTGGGGCTCTGGCTCCTGATCCGCTACAGATAATGTATGTGTCCTCACCATCTATGAGAGAATAAGAGAAGAATGATTCAGACATATGATTGAACAAAGTCGCACGATAGTTAAAGAAAGAAAGTGAAGTTTCCTAAAGCCTTATAGCCTCTAGAAGAGAAGTATAGATATCTTTGTACCGATCATCAAGACTCTACTAAGCTTTCTCATGACTCATGAGACCTATGCAACTTAGGGCTCTGATACCAACTTGTAACGACCCCAAAACCCAACCACGGGGTCATGATGGTGCCTAACACCCTCTTTCTATGCAAGCCAATATTAGCTAAACAATTAAGTAGTTTAACAATTTTAAAAACACAATATTAAGAAATTTGACACTAAAATATCCTAAGGTGTTTAATAATCCGAAACCATCGCAATCTAGACTAATCCAAGAAATCGGTGTCACAAGTACATGAGTTGCTAGCTTACTACAAAAAGAGTTTGAAATGAAACATAAATTGTCTAATACAAAGTAAACAATAATATATAAAGGAAGGGGACTTCAGGGTCTACGGATGCCATGCAGCACTACCTCAAGTCTCCTAGAAGGAAGGGTCTAAGCAATCACCATTGAATGTCGTTGGAACCAACACCGAGATCTACACAAAGAGTGCAAAAGTGTAGTATGATATAATCGACCCCATGTACTCAGTAAGTGGCGAGTCTAACCTCGACGAAGTAGTGACGAAGCTATGACAAGAGACTCACTAAAAACATGTACCGGTATAAGTAGAAAAGCAATAATGAAATAGAAAAACAACTAACTACATGATAACCGGAATAAGAAATAAATGATTGAGGGCCCCAGAATATCATCAGTTCTCAGTCCTACAACAGAACACGGTAGCAGAAACCAACAACCAAGGATAACCATAATATAATCTCTTTGTTGTGGCGCGCAACCCAATTCACATATATAATAATAATAATATTGTTACAGGTGCAACCCGATACACATATATATATACTAACAATACTATTGTAACGTGAAACCTGATACACATATATACATTAACAATACTATCATCACACCCCGTATGTGTTTCAGATTGATTTTGATCCATTTTGAGACTTGGTTGCATTGCTGAAGTTTGCTGAGTTCTGGTGCTTTCGCACCTGCAATGGTTGGGCCGCAAGTGTGACACTATAGAAGCAGATGGTTGGTCGTAGATGCAGTGATTGTATGGGGAAGTTTGGGTCTGCAGGTGCGGACAAGGAAACGCAGATGCACAATCGCATAAGCGAATATTCATCCACATAAGCAGATTTTGGCTGGATGAGCAGGGATAGCAGATGTAGTGCATTGTTTGTAGAAGCAGAAATGCAGGTGCACATATAGAGCCATAGAAGTGGAAGGTCGGTGTATACAGGGGGATCACGCATGCAATGTTTTGTCCCCAGATGCGGTTAAGTGACCGCAGATGTAGAATCACTAGCAGGCTTTATGTTTCAAAGGATTTGTTCATTTTTCATTATTTGGAGTTGTGAAGCTCAGTTGGAGGCGATTTTGGAAAGGCTTTTCATCACAATTGAAGGGGTAAGTTGTAAGGACCCGTAAAAATTTTAACCAAAAACTCGGGGTTTCGTGGTACCAAGATAGATTAATGCGTTATTAATACAAAGAAAACTCTAGCGAAATTTTCAGAAAGTTATGAAGTTAGGAAAATTTGGAGTTGATGGTATGTGGCATAACTGAAACTGTGTTAAGTGAACCTTGATCCTCATTTGAGGACGAATGATCTTAAGTGGGGAAGGATGTAAGGGCCCGTAAAAATGTTAACCAAAAACTCGGGGGTTCAGACTTTTTGGATTGAACAGTACCCTACGGACTTAAAGGAAAATATTTCGCAGATGAATGCAATTCTACGGCCCATTATGCGGCCGCATAATCACTCTGCGGACCGCATAATGGCCGCAGAGTGAAGTAGAAAGTTTGGCCAATTTGAGGTTAGCTTTGCGGTCGATTATGCAACCGCATAATCGATATGCGGACCGCATATTGGTCGCATAATTCCTCTTGGGTTTTTGCGGAGGGAGTTCTGTGGTGTATTATGTGACCGCAGAACAAGTAAGTGGGTCACATACTGGTCGCATACCTGAGCCAAAAGTTCAGGCCCCTGAGGGCCATTTCTGCGGTCACTTTGCGGACCGCATAACCACTAAGCGGTCGCATATGCGACTGCAGACCTGTGTCGGGGCACCTTTTTTCTTAATTTTAGACCTGACCCCCATTCCGTTAAAACACCCCTTTAGTCTATTTTGAGCTCATTTTCTGATATTTCTAGAGTGAGAGAGAGGGTTCAAGAGGGAGGTCCTAAGGTTTCATCAAATTGAACTTCAATAATCACTTAAAGCTTTGGAAATATTTAAGTAGAGCACCAAATTCTTCATCCAAAAAGGTAAGACTTCATCACCCCAGCTCTTAATTCCAAACATAGCTATAATGGGGTACTAGTATGATACTTCATGGG
>AWOL01S0231943.1:0-12807 GCA_000715115.1 Nicotiana otophora | reverse complement strand
TTCCCCTTTTGTATATCTTTTTCTAAGTTTGCCTTTGAGTCAAAGCAGCTCTTGATGAAATCAAAGCATAAGAGAAAATACATTTATGTGCACAAAGAGGTTGAATTCTTAGCAGAAGAGACGTTAGGCATAATCTTGGGAGATTTGAAAGACTTTGGTATGATACTGAAACCGTACCGAACCAAATAAGAAAATATGAACCGTACCGAACTATGCACAATTGATATACCGAAGTACCGAAAGCCCACCCCTAGTTTTAACTGCTTCCCAAGTCATAACTAACTAATAGGTTATATATATCCATGTTATGTTTTGATGATCTAACAAACTTAATGATAAGAACCTGACAAGGATCCTGTTACACATCCTCAAGTACTTAAAGAACAACAAGTCTCAAGTCGGGGACGTAGTTCAACTCTTCAGAGTCAAAGGAACAATAGAGGGAACAGATGGCCATCAGTTCCCTTGGTGACAGTACAAGTCAACTCCTCACAGTTGTAAAGTTGCTGCCTGCACACACAACAGTGCAAAAATAGTGCAGTAATCAACTTTATGGGGAATGCCCTTTACCTAATTTGCTTGCATCATTCAAGTGATGTCACAAATGAATTATTAACATCAAGCAAAGGCAAAACAAAACACTTGCACATTCAGAATCGATCAAGCATTCTCTCAAGTCTGTGTCAATCTTGCAAGTGATTCTCAAGGGCATCAAGAACCAAGAACAACATAACGAAGGACCGGTTTCCTGTATTGAGTCATTACATGTCCTTAGCTATGTTGCACCTTTGTTAAAGCACTTTACTTGTAATTCCTACTTAGCTTAGTTAGAAGTATTGTATAGGAAAGTTTTATAAAATTATAAGCCTTGTGTTTGTGTCTTGGCTAGAGTTAGTCGAGTTGTAAGTCTTTGTAATAGAGTTATTACAAAGTGGCTTGTAATAGAGTTGTTACAAGTTAATGAGGGATTAAGAGGTTAATTCCTAGGTTAAAATAGGTTGTAATCTAAAGTTTGCTCAGTAGTAAAGTTGAAATCTTACAAGGGTAGGCCGTGATTTTTAATCCCGTGAGTTGAGAGTTTTCCACGTAAAATTCCATTATATCATTTACTTACTGCTGTGTGCGTGCATTCTGTGGGAACTTATAGAAAATCTGGTTCTCTACACAGTTTGGTGGATCCTTAGTTTCTATCAATTGGTATCAGATCAGGTTCTTTCTAAAAGGTTAATACCTAGAAAGGATCTTCATCATAGATACTTCACCAAACATCGAGGAAGGACAATCAACGTACAGACCACCTAGATTCAACGGCCAATACTATTGTTAGTGGAAAAGAAGAATGCATGATTTCATGGCTGAGGACTCAGAGTTGTGGGATGTAATCTGTGATGGGCCTTTTGTTCCCATGAAAACTGTTGATGAGGGAACAACTACAGTCCCAAAAACGAGAAAAGAGTACAATGATGCTGACAGAAAGGCTATTGAGAAGCATTTCAGGGCAAAAAAGATTCTTGTATGTGGCATCGAACCACATGAATAAAACCGCATCTTAGCTTGTCAGAGTGCTAAGGAGATCTGGGAAGCTCTTCAAATAGCACACGAAAGGACAACTCAAGTCAAGCAGTCGAAGATCGACATGTTGACAACTGCGTATGAGCTCTTCAGAATGAAGGACGACGAGTCCAATCAGGACATGCACACTCGCTTCACCTCTATCATCAATGAGCTTCACTCACTGGGAGAAATTATTCCCAGGAATAAAATTGTTAGGAAAATACTTAGTGTATTACCTGGTTCCTGGGAAAGCAAGGTAAACGCCATCACAGAGGCAAAGGATTTGCAGAAGCTGACCATTGATGAACTCATTGGTAATCTAAAAACATATGAAATGAAGAATAAGAAGGACAATGAGAGAAGATAGCCCCAAATAGGAAAGAACCTGGTCCTCGAGACAGACAAAAATGACTCCAGTGGTGAGAATGCGGACATGGCTTACCTGACAAAGAGATTTCAGAAAATGATTCGCAGAAATGGAGGTATTCCAAAAAGGGGCAGCTATAGCAAGCCAAGAGGCTATGACCTATGTCATAAGTGTGGGAAACGAGGATATTTCATCAAGGATTGCCCCCTCCTTAAGCAAAATCAGTACAAACACAACACAGACAAAGCAATCAAAAGGAACCAGGTTCCTGACAAAAAGTTCAAGAGAAAAGATGTCGCTGATAATATTGTGAAACAAGCTCTTGCTGCATAGGGAGACTACTCCAGTGAATCTGGAGATGATGATGATCAAAGTGACAACTCCATGATGGCAATAGAAAGTGAAGCAGCTGAATATGATTCCATATTTGCTCTAATGGCTAAATTAGATGAGGATGAAGATGAGGCAAACTTTCTGGATGTTCAAAGAAATCTGAAATTCTATTCTCAAAAGAAGCTTATATCTTTGGCTAATGTTTTAATTTATACTTATCACAGTCTCATTAGTGATAAAAATGTGCTAACCACGGAACTAGGAGAAATAAAACACGAGAGAGATGATCTAGTGGTGGTTGCAGTTAATCTAAGAGATACCATTGAAAGTTTAAAAGGGTAAAAAAATATTTTGACTGAGAGAATTGTAAACATACAGCATGAGAGAGATGACCTATTGGTAGTAGTTGTAGACCTAAAGGAAAAAATTGAGGAACTAAGAAGGGAAAGTAGGCCTATGAACACTCAAAAGGTAAAGGAAGTTGCAAGTGAGGCACACCTTAGCCTTGAAAATGAGTTAAAATCAGTGAAATCTAGTCTGTGTGTTGAGCTTGAGAAAAATAAATAACTTCAGAAAGATCTAGGCAGAGTGAAGAGTGAACAGGCAGGGAATCGGGTTCCAAAAAAGAAAAAAACCCTTACAACCCACACAGCAAGTATGTTACTATTCCTGATAACTGGCTCTGTACTCACTGTGGTAAAACTGGACATTTCAAGAAAACATGTGAAGTCAAATTCCAGTCCCAGCAGAAAAATAAAGTTTTTGCTGAAAAAGTAACTATTAAAAAAAACTTACTCCCTTATATGACAAAACGTATATTGCCTGCTTGGACAAAAAGAACTTTGATTCACATGTTTCCTCATTACAAGGGACCCAAACTTGTTTGGGCTCCTAAGTCTAATCATTGATTCTCTTGTGCAGGGAGCAGTGAAAGGAAGCAGCCAAAGATGGTACATAGATAGTGGCTGCTCGAAGCATATGACTGAAAGCACTAATGATTTCCTTTCACTCAAATCCCTACAAGGAGGGAGTGTATCCTTTGGAAATGGCAAAAAAGGGATACATTCTTGGAGTAGGAAGAATTGGGAAGTCTCTCACTCACTCAATCGAAAATGTGTACTACGTGAATGGCTTGAAGTATAGTTTGTTGAGTGTCTCTCAGATCTGTGACAAAGGCAACAAGGTGGAATTTGTGTCAAAAATCTGCACAGTCACAAATCTTGTGACTGGTGATGTGATCCTGATGGAAAAAAGATACAAGAACATCTATATCGTTGATTTTGAGTCACTACATAATTGGGATCTCACGTGTCTGATTGTTGTGGATGATGATGCAGGTTGGGCCATGCAAGTTTTACATATCTGAACAAGTTGGTCAGGAAGGACCTAGTTAGTGGATTGCCTAAGTCAAGCTTCAAAGATCAGTAGGTGTGTGATGCATGTGCAAAAAGAAAGCAGATCAGGTCCTCTTTCAAATCCAAAAAGGAAGTAAGCACCTCAAGACCACTTGATCCTCCATATGGATCTATGTGGACCTATGAGAAAACCAAGTAGAGGAGGAAAGAAGTACATTTTCGTCATTGTGGATGACTACTCCAGGTTCATATGGACCTTGTTCCTCAGAACCAAAGATGAGACATTTTCAGTGTTTGTTGCTTTGTCAAAAAGATCCCAGTAAAGATGAGCCATAATGTTGTGAGTATAAGATCTGATTATGGTACAGAATTCGACAATGCAAAGTTTGACGAGTTCTGTGCTGAAAATAGTATAAGTCACAATTTTTAGCTCAAAGAACACCTCAACAAAACGATGTCGTGGAGAGAAAAATATAACTCTTGAAGACATGGGTAGGACAATGCTGATTGATAGTGGAGTTGCAAAAGGTTTCTAGGTAGAGACAGTCAACACTGCATGCTACTTAGTGAACAAGTGCATGATCAGGTCCTTCCTGAACAAAACCCCATATGAACTGCTGAATGGGAGAAAACCTAAGCTAACACACTTGAGGACATTTGGTTGCAAATGCTTTGTCCTCAACAATGGTAAGGAAGCTTTGGAAAAGTTTAATGCCAAGAGTAATGAAGGAATATATCTTGGATATTCATCACAAAGCAAATCCTACAAGGTATAAAACAAAAGAACTCAATGTGTTGAGGAAAGCATACATGTGATCTTTGACGAAGCACAACATCCTCTTGGAAAAAATGCACATGATAAGGCTGATCAAGATTGAGAGTTATCAAATGTCCCTGGTGAAGTTATTGACATGGAAAATGGAAAGGCTGATATGATGAGTCAGGTCAAGGAATCAAATGACAGTGGCACAGCTGAATCTCCAGCTAACATAGAGAAACTTGGTCCCTCAATCACAATAACCAAAGCAAAAAATAGAGTTGTGGATAATGTACATGGAACTCCAGCTGCTGAGGTGAGGAACATGACACATAGATCATATAAAGAAGAATCTATAACTCTCATAATGAGACTCAGGTGTCCAACTGGAAGCACAAAAGCTCACACCCTCTTCTACATGTGATTACCCCCTTGACTCAGGAATTCAAACTAGATCAAAGTCTAGAAACTCACTTGCCTTCTCTGCATTTATCTCTCAAATTGAGCCCAAAAATATCAAAGAAGCATTAAAAGATGTTGACAGGATTACGGCTATGCAAGATGAGCTTCATCAATTTGAGAGGAACGGTGTATGGCACATGGTTCCTCGACCTACTGATAGCACTGTCATAGGAACAAGGTGGGTATTTAGAAACAAACTTGATGAGTTTGGAAATATCACAAGAAATAAGGAAAGGTTAGTATCTGAAGGGTACAATCAATAAGAATGAATTGACTATGATGAAACTTATGCTCCAGTTGCTCGAATGGAGGCCATCAGAATCCTTATTTCCTTTGCATCTCATATGGAATTCAAATTATTTCAAATGGATGTTAAAAGTACATTTCTGAATGGCTTTCTGAAAGAAGAACTTTACGTCAATCAACCACCTGGTTTTGAGTGCCATGAGTATCTTGAGCACGTTTTTAAACTTGACAAGGCATTTTATGGACTGAAGCAGACTCATCATGCATGGTATGAAAGGTTGTCCAAGTTTCTTCTAGACAAGAGGGAAAATTGACAACGCTTTATTTCTGAAGAAGCGGGGGAGGAACTTGCTCATAGTGCAAGTTTATGTTGATGACATTATCTTCGGAGCAACAAATGACTCTTTGTGTGAGGAATTTGCAAGACTCATGGGAAGTGAGTTTGAAATGAACATGATGGGGGAATTGAATTTCTTCTTGGGTCTACAAGTCAAGTCAAGCAAACTCCTAGGGTCACAATGATAAGTCAGCAAAAGTACATCAAAGAGCTTCTGAAGAGATTTGAGATGGAGAGTTCAAAGATCATTGATACACCTATTGCCACTGACACTCGCCTGGATATGAATGAACCTGGTTCTCCTGTAAACGAGACTATGTATAAATGTATTATTGGGTCACTTCTGTATCTCACAACAAATAGACCAGACATTGTTTTCAGTGTAGGACTATGTGCTAGATTTCAATCCAATCCAAAGGAGTCTCATATGAAGGCTGCAAAAAGAATTCTGAGGTATCTGAAAGGAACGCAGGACCTGGTTCTCTACTATCCCTCAGGAGATAACTTTGACTTAATAGGGTATGCTGATGCTGACTATGCTGGTTATCTGGTGGATAGGAAAAACACTTCTGGTATGGCACATTTTCTAGGTTCGTGTCTAATCTCATGGGGTACAAGAAAACAAAACTCAGTGGCCCTTTCAAATGCTGAAGCTGAGTATGTGGCAGCTGCCTCTTGCTGTGCTCAACTATTGTGGATCAAGAAGCAAGTAGAAGATTTCGGTGCGTTTTTTGATTGTGTGCCCTTAATATGTGACAACACTAGTGCTCTCAACATGGCAAAAAATCCAGTTCAACATAAGAGAACAAAGCATATTGATGTGCGACATTACTTCCTCATAGACAATGTTGAGAAAGGGCTCAACTGCATGAAGTTTTACAACACAGAAGATCAAATTGCAGATATCTTCACCAAAGCACTGAGCAGAGAGCACTTTGAAAAGAATCGTTTGGCACTAGGGTTGATGAAATCTAGCTAGGGACCTGGTCCCTCGATGATTAGCTATGAAATAAATGTACATGTAAAATAGCTAAAAAGTATTTTCTGGCAAAGTCTAACTCATCTCTATACCATTGCAGGTAGACACGCATGACGATTACAGAGCAAGTAAGTAGCCAATAATATTGCATTTCAGTCAAAAGGATGAAGTTCATATTTACAAAATATGTCATGGAACCTGGTTCCTTTGACACAGAGTAGTTTCTATGTACTCTCATCCACATCTTTTTAACGGCTGAAATGGTGCCACGTCATTAAAATGTCAATCTTTTCTTTCTCTCTCCTTTTGGAACTCAAGAGTCCTACCTGTTATGAAACGACCCGTCTACCCAACTTGATACCCGTTCCTAACCGGGTCCCTTACCCCTCTTAAATAACCTCTCTCACGGTCACTGTCATAACTGTTCGCATCAAATCCAAAATTCCCCTTTTTCTATCAAACCAAACACTTTCTTCTTCCATCAAACTCTCACTATCCTCCACCGCGTCTGAAAATCTAGAGACTCAGACTGTTCCAAGCATCGTCCCCACTGTGTCATCACCCATTGAAACAATAGTGCTAGAACCTACAATCCCTACACCATCTAGTCCAAACCCTAAGCTAGAGTCACAACCACCTACTGGTTCCTCTCCAACTTAGTCGAGCACTGGCTCTCATAGGAGTCGTAAAACCTCGACTCCCAAGAAATTTGTGGCAGCAACCTCTCCTTCTGTCTCGTCGAAAAAAATGGTAGAAACAGATACAGTGGAAGAAAAAGACAATCAGGAAATTTCTAGTCGACTAGTGGAAGAATGTTCTAAGGTACAAGGAGTGGGTTATAACAGTGATGAATCGGAAAAGACTACTCCAGATCTTGATTTGAATGTCGACGAGTCTAAAGGTAATGCTCTTCTTATATCTTCAGAGATTTGTTTGGGTTCGCAAGAACAAGAGGCCATAGAGAATATGTTGCCAATCGCTGCTGAGGGTTGTGTAGTTGTTGAGTATGAAGGCGTGTCTGAAACAAATGGGTCTAAGGGGGGAGGTGATAGTCTACTGGTGGAGGGAAGGGAATTGGTGCCTGTTAAAAATCTAGCACCAGACAATACTACTGGGGAACTTCCCGAGGGACCTGATCCCTCCACACAAGAGGAGCACTATGATCCTACTTGGGATGAAACTCCCTGTTCTTCTAAATAACCCCAGGTCAGTACTGATCCCGCTCCTTCTCCTCATTTCTATGCTGAGCCATTGGCCATTGTTCCTCCCGAGATAAGATCTTTGTCTGAGGAGGAAAACGAAGAGAGTGAAGATGACTATGATAATGTGGCTCTTGCGAGCTTCATCAAGGCTAGGAGTAGTCAGGCAACTCCCCAAGAGTCAACTTCTGAGAGACCTATCACTAGGTTGCAGAAGAAGGAGAAACTTGAGTCAGTTTTAAGGAAAAGCAAAAAGAAAAAGAAAAAGAGGAGATTGGTGAAATATGGAAAGGTTGTAAATGAGAAGGTAGTGCCTCCTACACTAGTTGTTGATGTTCATGTTGAGGTAGAAGAGGAACCTGGTTCCTTGGTTCATAAGTCCTCAAAGAAACTAACCATTCTAAAGTCCAAAAATGAGTCATCTATGAGTGAAATAGACTTGAGCAAGGTTGAGGGTGAAAAATCTTATGAAAAAGTAGCAGAGAAATCTGGTGAGAGAGTGGTTGAGGAGTTTGGGAAGAAAGTGACGAAGAGTTGGTTGAACAAGTGTCTGAGAAAAGGGTGTCTGATAAATTTGCTGAGAAAATAAAACGTGTAAGAGAATCAGTGAAAAGGAAGGCTAGTGCAAGTGAAGAACCTGGTTCCTCCAAGAAGGCCAAGGTTGGTGCAACCCAGGATGGTGAAAGGGAAAAACTGAGAATCCAAAAAGTACTGTGGGGCCGTACATTTGCCCCTGATATTCTGGATATGTCAGGAATGCATGATCTCGCCCAAGTCACACCTCAAATTGGGGCCGTGAAGCGGTCGATTGCAATAATAATACCCAACTAGGAGTCCGGATCGAATTCACAGGGAGCGTAGATGGGATTAGTGGTATGTATTTGGTCTAAGCACGTGAATTGTCTAAGCTCCACTTTCACAAACTTTGTTTTTATTTTACTTCTAAAATTATACTAAGGATTACAATTGAAAAATATGAAACTAGAGAAGAATATTTTTGTTGTTGTTTTTCAAATATATAAAAGGTCTAGGGTTGTGACTTCCACCTAGATGTTTGCCTAACGAGTTGTGGGCTTTAGAATTGATCGAGGTGTATTATAGCAATCAACACTCAAATACTCACTCAATACCTCTCGGTAGGAGAGTGGTTTCGCCCAATTTGGCTTTCGACTTTCTCAAGTCCAAATGGGTATTGAACTAAACAGTTGACAAATTGCTCAAGTTGGATTTTACTATCTCTAGGTTCAACACTTTAATTGGGACTATCAATCTCTTGATTTCATCCCAGACTCTTTTTAGCCAAGGTTTCCTAGACTAAGTCTCTCTTTCTCAAGTAGTGATCAAGTCAAATAGGCTTGAACTAATGTTTGCAACCATTAATTCTACAATTATAGCAAGAACTAGGCTAAATAATATACACCCAATCATAAATAAGCCCTAAATCAAACACCCATTAGGTTCCCACACTAGGGTTTGGTCACAACCCTAGCTAGAAATTTAGCTACTCAGAACGGGTATAGAGGAAAATAGAGAAGAAAAGATGATAAAACTCATATTGCAAGATTAAAAGATAAAAATCCAATGTTAAATCACTAAAGTAAGCTAAAGTTGTCTAAAGGGGTAAAGAAAAAAGGCTACAGAATTTTTAATATTCAAAAACTTAACCTAATTTTGTGAAAGTAGTCTATTTATACAAAGCTGGAATTTTCGGACAAAATTGCCCTTTTCGAGGTTCTGCGGCCGCATAATTCTGTGTGCGGTCCGCACTTTGCTTCAGCTCTTGACAGGAGTTGGATCTGCGGCAGCACAATTCTGCACTGCGGTCACGTCTCTTGAGTTATGCGGACCGCACAATTCTGGGTACGGCAGCACATTTGATTTATGCGGCCGCACAATTATAGTGCGGTCTGCAGTTCTTGTTGGGCTTGGAGTTGGAACTCTCTAAACCTTGACTTTTGCGGCCGCACAATTATTATGCGGTTCGCACCTTACATTGTAGCTCTGTTAATTCTTCTTCATGTTCTACAATCGCACACAGAATTCTGTGGTCCGCACTTTAGCTTTTTGTGCTTGATTTTTGTCCTTGTTCAAAAGCACTCCTCTTGAGTTTGATTTCATCGTAATGGCTTATTTTCCAATACTCCTACAAGTAAGCATACTTCATCAGTTTTCGGGAATACCTTTAAATATTTTTGAACTAAAACAAAAGTCAAAAGGCGCAAATAAGTAATCAAAATCTCCACTTATCAATGCGCCAATTGGTGGATATCTGTGAATTCCAATAGTGGACACATCTGTTCACAACTGACAATCCCAAGGTATATGAGGCAGAAGTGCGTAGTTTCTATGCTGACTTCTTCAGAGTAGAGGAAGATAACATTTTTCTGAAAATGAACGGTGTTGATTTTGTGATGGACACTACTGTACTATGAGCCATTTTAGGTGTGCCCACTGATGGGATGTCCTCCATTGAGGGGGTCTACTCTAAATATTTCAGAAACGCCATTGTGAAGGATAAGGCAGTGCAGCAAGGGGACGGGTGCACAAGAAGGCCCTCCTTCCAGTGTACCAACTGCTATTCGAAATGGTGAACAAAGTTGTGGTCCCACGTGCTAAAAGACGCTCCATTACATCACGAGCAGACTTGGTTCTCATGGAAGCACTGGATGATTACACCACTATAAACCTGCCTAGTCTTATGATAGAGCACATAGCAGAGTTTAAGGAAGGTAATCATGGGTTGTCTTACGGGTTTCTCCTCACTAAAGTATTTGAATTCTTCAAGGTTCCTTTGGGACATGCTAAAGTAGGAATTCGCAAGCAATCTTTCTCAAAAATCACCCTTGAAGAGTGTGAGTGCATTAATAGGAGTGGAGGGGTTGGCAGCAATTCGACCATTTCTCAGCTGATCAACGCTCAAAATAGTGCCACTGAAGAAATAAGGAAGTTGAAGGCTCGGAATGCCATTCTCGAAGGTCAGCTCAGTCAGACCCAGGAGGTAGCTGGTTCCAATAGTGCCTAAAACACAGAGGTTGCCCGCCTGACAAAGAAAAATGTTGCTCTCAGGAAACAGGTTGAGGACCTGAAGGAAAGGTTGCTAACCAGGTAAGGGTCTGCAAATGCTTGTATGGACATCCTTCTTAGAACCCTTGCAACTTCCTCTACCTCTAGTGTTCCCCCTTCCAGTGCTCCTTAATAGCCGTCTTGTTCCCGGTGTCAAGTCCCTAGTGTCCGTCCTCTGTTTTTTGTCTTAATGATGTTTATGACTGGTACCTTTTGTTGTTTTTATTTTGTGGATGGTCTGGTAACAATGGAGCTACTCCCTGCTTAATTTTCAAAAATTAATGGACGTTTCATCCTTTTTGTTATGTATGTCTTGCTCTTTTGCTCTATTTTTAGTCATGATTGTGTGCACACATGTGGCATGAGTTAACCAAGCTAGACTTCTTTTTACTTATTGCTTGCTACTGATCTTTTTATGATGCCAAAAGAGGGAAAAAATAATTGAGGGGGAACAAGCTGGGGGAACAGATTCAGGGGGAATACAAGAAACTGATCTTCCATTCTGGTTCTTAGGGGGAACTTCAATTATAAGTTTGTCATTATCAAAAAGGAAAAAATTGATAGGTTATATGTATCCCTGTTATGTTTTGATGATCTAACAAATTTAATGATAAGAACTAGATAAGGAATCTGTTACACATCCTCAAGTACTTAAAGAACAACAAGTCTCAAGTTAGGGATATGGTTCAACTCTTGAGAGTCAAAGGAACAACAGAGGGAACAGATGGCCATCAGTTCCCTTGGTGACAGTACAAGTCAACTCCTCACGGCTGTAAAGTTGCTGCCTGCACACGCAAAAGTACAAAAATTGTGCACCAATCAACTTTATGGGGAATGTTCTTTACCTAACTTGCTTGAATCATTCAAGTGATGTCACAAATGAATTATTAACATCAAGTAAAGGCAAAACAAAACACTTGCACATTCAGAATCGATCAAGCATTCTCTCAAGTTTGTGTCAATCTTGCAAGTGATTCTCAAGGGCATCAAGAACAAAGAACAACATAACGAAGGACCGGTTTCCTGTATTGAGTCATTACATGTCCTTAGCTGTGTTGCACCTTTATTAAAGCACTTTACTTATAATTCCTACTTAGCTTAGTTAGAAGTATTGTATAGGAAATATTTGTAAAATCATAAGCCTTGTGTTTGTGTCTTGACTAGAGTTAGTCGAGTTGTAAGTCTTTGTAATAGAGTTATTACAAAGTGGCTTTTAATAGAGTTGTTACAAGTTAGTGAGGGATTAAGAGGTTAATTCCTAGGTTACAATAGGTTGTAATCTAAAGTTTGCTCAGTAGTGAAGTTGAAATCCTACAAGGGTAGGTCGTGTTTTTTAATCCCGTGAGTTGGGAGTTTTCTACATAAAATTCCATTATATCATTTACTTACTGTTGTGTGCGTGCGTTCTGTGAAAACTTATAAAAAACCTAGTTCCCTACATAGTTTGGTGAACCCTTAGTTTCTATCACTAACAACCCAGTGCCTTTCCTATTTCCCTTCTCTGATCTCTCTGCCTCCAAAATTTGCAAACTGAATACACATGGCACCCGCTTTTGTAGTGGGCTGTGTTCGCTGCTATAGGTATCTAGGCCCATATGAATGATTGAATGGGCCTTGCCTAAAGTCCAACCCCAAGTATTTCAGAACACTTTTTTTCTCCGTACGTTTTGAAATTTTAAATTAAAAAATCTTAATCAAAATGTCTAGAAAATTTATTTGGTGTCATTTCTACTTCTTTATTTTATTTTTTTCGAATTCTTATTCTTATAGTAGAGAAATATAAAAAGCAGTAAAAATGGAGTTCAAAGAAACAATCGCAGATTATAAGAAAAATCTGATACATTGAAATTAAAGAACAATAATGAATTGAAGAATGACATAATCAAAAATTCAAAATGACAAATACACACTTGACACTTGTGGTTGTGGCAGTTTCAGAATTTAATGGAGCTAATATAGCACAACAATCTCAAAAAAGAAAGACCAAAACTTGCTAGATCCAAACGGAAAATGTCAATCCAAAAAACGCGAAGCTGATGGCTAATAGTGACCCAAAACCGCGCGCCGCCACCGGAGCAGTAGATTTTTTGGAGGAATGCTCAGCAGAAATGGCTGACTTCGGAGGAGATGGAAGAGGATGAACAACCACCGAAAC
>AWOL01S0231936.1:0-14134 GCA_000715115.1 Nicotiana otophora | reverse complement strand
CGATGGATTCGGTCGGATTTTAAAAAATCAAAAATATTAATTGACCAATAAAGCAACTGCATCGGTCGCAAAGTTAAAATTAAAATGGTAAAACAAAATTTAAGTGGGTTTCAGAAATCTACATTTAATATTTCAGGCCAAAATCCTATTTGTCCAATTTCTGCGCGCCCTATTTCCCCAATTTCCCTCCTCTCTCTCGATATCTTTTTTCTTCTTCGATTTCTCTTCCATTTCACCTGTGAGGCGGATTGTTCTTTGATTTCTCTTCCACTCCATCTGTGCGGCTGACAGAGGCAAACAGCTGAAGGAGGCAAAAGGCTGACAGAGGCAAACGAATGGAATCATACGGTGAGAAAAGAAAAAAAGTAATTAGTTTTGTTTGTTGGTCACATTATTTTTAACTTTTTGCCGATTGAAAGCTTATATGGGTGTTTTTATATGTATAGATTCCATATATGAACTTTATTCATAGGACCAATCGACTTTTTGTGGTGCAAACACAAAAAATATTTTAGCTTCTGATTCTAGTTTAGCCTTCAATTTCGAAATTTCAGTTTGAAAAGGAAAAGCATAAAACAAAAAAAAAATCAGTTTTTTTATTTACTCTCATCTCAAGAAGAAGAAGATTGAAACAGAGATTGGGGTATTGCGGAGACGGAGTGGTTTCGAGTGCTGATTCGAAGTCGAGGTTCGTGGTTCCTGCTCTAGTATGGTCGCTGTTTCAATTCTTTTCCGTTCAGAAAGTGTTCGGTGAAACCAATTCTTCCTAATACATTGAAAAGCTATTGAGGTCTATCTCTCACCTTACTCTCTTTAAAGTTCCTCTGTGTATCTTGCGATTGATTTTTGATGACATGAATGCTACTTGTTTGTTCTCTGTCTATAATCCGCTTCAATTGGTTTGATTGTTGAGTTTTCTTTTCGATCCATAATTTCACCTGAGAATAGCACTAAATCAGTTCATTAACCAAGTAATAATATGAGTTTGTTTTCTTTTTGGTTATTTGCACACATTCTCACACACAAAAAAGTGAATTATATTTTGTTTTATTGTGTATAGTTTCTGTGTGTTTTATATCCTTTTTGGTCAGAAACTTCACTGCTCCTTCCTTGGCTTGCTCTGTGAAATTCTTTTTGTTGGCTTACCGCTTTCGTTAATGTGATGCATTTTTTCTTTTTATGTCGCTTCGCCAGCTCCTTGTTGATTTGTAATTATCTGGTGTCTTTGCTATTTCTGTTACTATGATACAATTCGATGAGTTGCCTCGCCGGCATTATTACGCTATTGCAGATTGTGTATTTTCTTTTCCTCTGTAAGATTGTGATTTGGTTGCCTCTGCTTATGGTTCTGTCCATGTTTATCTCTTGTATAGCATTCTTTGAGTTACAAAATATACTCTATCTATGCATTTATTTTGCCTTAAGTTTTCAAGCTGCTCAGCTGTTTCATTCTTTGGAATATAACTGTAGTTTAAAATTTCCCTTTTAGAAGCTATGTTCAAAGACATCAAAATCATGCCTTTAAGGTTCTGCTTATGGAAACTTGAGTGCTATTTGGAATCACATCCAGCCTTCTTCTTGTGTGATTAGGAAATTAGAACTAATCATTGCTGCTTTACATCCCTAGCTCAAAGTTCAAGGGTTCGGAGCCACTGCATCTCCTTAAACCCAAAGTTTTTCATCTGCCTCTATCCCCTATAACTTGCTGCCTTTTAGAACCTTAAGTCTCTTTAAAAGGTTTTTTTTCTCAGTTTGGCTTTAGGCATAACAGATAAATTAAAATTTCTTATATCGATGACATTGTATTTTCCCTGGTGGAAACAATTAGGTCCTCATTTCTTAATGCTTAACATTTTAATTTCAGGAAGCCTATAAAAAACGTTTGGAGGAATGGCGTCAAAGTCAACTCGATTCCGAGGATGGTATCTCAACCCAAAAGTCACTCAATGATGTAGCTTCAATATGGACGCAGGTGGTTGGTGGTGCAAAGAAAGGTAGAACCTACGGTCTTGGATCACAATATTCCGTAGGTCGTCCTACAACATTGTTGTCTGGTGATATGAGTTATTCGTAGGATCATGAAGAGGTGGAAGCATTACGAAAAGAAGTTGAAGAATTGAAGGAGGAATGGAAAGAAGATCGTGCAAATTTTAACAAATTGCATAGTCAAGTGGAGAAACTTATGAGCATGCGTCAAGTTGATCCTTTGAATGATGAACATGGCGGGGATAATGAGTTTTAGTTTCTTGTGGTTGTGATGTTTGAGACATTATTGTTTGTTATGGTTGGATGTTTAGAGTTGGTAAATATTTAGACTTGACTATGATTGTAATCTTAAGATTTGATTGAATGGTGCTTGGATGTTTAACTTGTGTTTGGATGTTTTAGTTACAAATGTTTATATTTTCTTTAATTGTTTGCATTTTATGTGTTTGATTAGTTGGTGGATTAATTGGTTGGAACGGTGGATTGATTCTTTAGTTGCTGTAATTTTGAATTGACATGTGTAGTTTTAAAACAGTTGAAATCTGTCAAAATATTTACAGTTATCCGATTGAATTCCGACTAAGGTAGTCGCAAAATGCTTTAAAATTTTCTAGAATTAGAACATTCTGCGACCGCAGTGGTGAAATAAATAAATAAATAAATAAATAAATAATATTAAAATAGTTTTGCGATTGCAGTACTGAGAAATATAAACAAATAAATAATATTAAATTAGAATTGCGACTGCATTAGCGGGAAAGCTTAAATAAAATAAAAATACTTTTTAATATTTGCGACCACAATGGTGGGAAAGATTATATAAAATTATAATTATTTTTAAGTTTGCGACCTAAGTAGTGGGAAAAGTAATGTAAAATTAAAATTTAATTTAAATATTTTGCGACAGCCGCAGTCGGACAGTTGACAGCATTTGTTAGTCATTTTCTATTTTCTGTTTCTGACCGATGTAGTCGCAAATTATGGACGGATTCGGTCGTAAATAATTTCAGACCAGCTATTTTGCGACCGCGTTATTTTGGTCTGAATGTGGTCGGAAATTAGCATTTTCTGACCACATTCTGAATGTTTTCGCAGTCAGAAAATAGCTATTTTCTAGTAGTGCTTTTGTAACGACCCGACCGGTCGTTTTGATTTCTAGAACCTCGTTCCCCTAAATAAGACTTTCCGTACATGCTTTTACTGTTTTATGACTTGCAGAGATGGTTAGTTCGGGATTTGGAAGGGTTCGGGTTGAAATCAGAATACTTGATTCCTTAAGGTTGGCTTAAAAAGCCATGTTTGACTTCGGTCAATATTTGTTTTGAGTAGACGACCTCAGAATTGAAATTTGACGGAGGTTCGTATGATGATTTCGGACTTGGGAGTATGTTCGGATCGGGTTTTGGATGACTCGGGAGCGTTTTGGCATCTAACAGTGAAAGTGGGTTCTTGAGGGTTTTAGAAGTTCTTTAAATTTTTCCGGAAACGGATTTTGGTGATATCGAGGTCCAAATGGAATTCTGAGATCGGAAATAGTTCCGTAATGCCATTTAAGACTTGCACGCAAAATTTGGTGTCATTCTGAGTAGTTTAAGTACGTTTCGGCACATTGGAAGTAAATTGAAGAACTTGAAGTTCTTAGGTTTGATTCAATTGGTTTTGGGGTGCGATTCTTAGTTTTGATGTTGTTTCGGGCGTTCCGAGAGTTCGAGCGAGTCCGTTTTATGATTCCAAACTTGTTGGTATGTTCGGACGGGGCCCCGGGGGCCCCGAGTGTCAATCGGACGAGGCACAGACCAAGATGAGAATTTGGAACAACAGCTGAAACATCAGGTCTGTCATAATCGCACATGCGCTTGGCCAGCCGCAGGTGCGAGCCAAGCGTCGCAGAAGCAGCCAAGGAAGGGTAGCTCAGGTTCCGCAGGTGCGGCCCATCCTCCGTAGAAGCGGGACCGTAGAAGCGGAAACCTATCCGCAGAAGCGATGCCAGCCGGCCCAGGGGAGTTCCACAGAAGCAGACTTTTATCCGCAGCAGCGAGGGCGCAGGTGCGGCCCTATGACCGCAGGTGCAAAAATCGCTGAAGATAGTGAACTTCATTTAATACGAGACTTAGGCATTTTTCTCCCATTCTTCACACATTTGGACGATTTTAGAGCTTTAAAAAGGGAGATTTCAACCTAGCTATTGAGGATAAGTAATTTCTACCTTAATGTGAGTTTAATACATGAATTATGGGTAGATTTCAACATGAAAATTGGTAGAAACCATGGGTTTAGATGAAAAACCTAGGGTTTAATAAAAAATGAGATTTTACCATGAAAATGATTAAGAAACTTAGTGAAAACCATATATTTATGTTCCTAAGGTTATGGGTAACAACTTTCTTCAAATATTTTCGGAATCTGGGTATGTGGGTCCGGGGGTGAATTTTAAAAATCTTGCAATTTGGGTTGGGTAATCACTCTAATAGTGGAGATATGAACTTTTGAGCATAGATTGATTGATTTATGTAATGTTTGACTAGTTTCGAGTCGTTTGGAATCAAATTTGGAGGTTTGAGCGCATTCTTGAATTGGGAAGTAGGCTTTGAGATGGGGTAAGTTTCTTTTCTAACCTTGTAAGAGGGAATTTACCCCATAGGTGATATTAATTAATATGTGTTATTATTTGTGGGAGGCTACGTATGCACGAAGTGACGAGAGTCCGTACATAGCTACTATTCCTATTTATGTCCGGGTAGTTTTAGGTTTACACCATGCTTTGTGGACACTGTTATTTGATTATAATTGTTAGTTGTATCAAATGGAACTAAGTCGAGGATTTTTAAGGATTTAAAAGCTTCAAGTTGAATTGTCTTTATTTTGAAAAGAATCAAGAAAGGGTTATGATTTATTGATAATTTATTTTTGACTGCGTCGCAAGTGTATTCCGCGAGCGGGGTAATTTTTTCTACTACTCTCATGGGAGCGGGCCGTTCGCCTCGGCATGTTAATAGATGCATCTATGGTTCGTGCCGTTCGACCCTCGGTAGTGCATAGTTACATTTATGTTGGATCGGGTCGAACATCTTCGGCGGAATTTTGTGTGTGATGATAGAACTGGAAGTCCCTTTTATAATTGGTATAAATTCATTATTTGAAAGATTAATTATTTTAAATGAAGGAAGTGATTTGGATTCTTAAATATGGTGATGAATTGTTCAGTTATTTCTTATTCCGAGTTTTATTGTTATATATCATGCTTAATTAGAATTTCATATTATTATATTGTTGGCCCTTAGTAAGTGTCGGAGTCGACCCCTTGTCACTACTTCGTCGAGGTTAGATNTGATGAATTGTTCAGTTATTTCTTATTCTGAGTTTTATTGTTATATATCATGCTTAATTAGAATTTTATATTATTATATTATTGGCCCTTAGTAAGTGTCGGAGTCGACCCCTCGTTACTACTTCGTCGAGGTTAGATTAGATACTTACTGGGTAGATATTATTTATGTACTCACGCTACACTTCTGTACTTAATTGTACAAGATCTGAGGCAAGTGCATCTGGTTACCAGTCTGGTGTACACATTTGATCCCCATCTCGAGACTTCACAGTGAGCTGCCTTCTGAGCCGTTCTGCAGCAGCTGGATTCTCCCTTATGTTTTATTTTCTGTCTATTTCCTTTCAGACAGTAGGCTAATGTTCTTTTCTATATTCTAGTAGATTGCCCACATACTTGTGACACTAGGTCTTGGCACACACACTAGTAGACTTATGATTTTGGATTTGTTTATATGATTATGATTTTTACTCTTTTTCTTCTGTTTCATTGTGTCACATTTGCAAATTTCTAAATCATTTTAACAATTGAGAAAATGTTATCCACTTAGAAATTTATTTAAACGGGAAATCATTAGTTTGATCAGTGTTGGCTTGCCTAACAATGGTGTTGGGCGCCATCACGGCTTATGATGGAATTGGGTCGTGAGAACTTTAATGGTAAAAATGTTATCAAGACATGGTGAAAATGTCCCTAACAACAGCTAAATTCATTCATGGCTACAACGCCAAATCAAGAAAATCAAATAATTGTTTGAAAAGAGAANTTAGATACTTACTGGGTACATATTATTTATGTACTCACGCTATACTTCTGTACTTAATTGTACAAGATCGGAGGCAAGTACATCTGGTTACCAGTCTGGTGTGCAGATTTGATCCCCATCTCGAGACTTCCCAGTGAGCTGCCTTCTGAGCCGTTCTGCAGCAGCTGGATTCTCCCTTATGTTTTATTTTCTGTCTATTTCCTTTCAGACGGTAGGCTAATGTTCTTTTGTATATTCTACTAGATTGCTCACATACTTGTGACACCAGGTCTTGGCACACACACTAGTAGACTTATGATTTTGGATTTGTTTACATGATTACGATTTTTACTCTTTTTCTTCCGTTTAATTATGTCACATTTGCAAATTTCTAAATCATTTTAACAATTGAGGAAATGTTATCCACTTAGAAATTTATTTAAACGAGAAATCATTAGTTTGATCAGTGTTGGCTTGCCTAACAATGGTATTGGGAGCCATCACGGCTTATGATAGAATTGGGTCGTGACAACTTTAATGGTAAAAATGTTATCAAGACATGGTGAAAATGTCCCTAACAACAGCTAAATTCATTCATGGCTACAACGCCAAATCAAGAAAATCAAATAATTGTTTGAAAAGAGATCCAATGCCAACCAATCCTCCATATCTGATGACACGTAAGTGTGCACCCTAATATGCACTTGAACAAACATGAAAATAACTTGCACAAATACATAGATATTTAAATTATATTTCTCAAAGATGTATATCTTCTTCAAAAGGAGAATACTCACATATGTAATGAAACGAACAGAATAATGATACATCAATGGTGAACAAAATCCTATATCAATTGGGCCTGCCTCTCCAGTAAGCTTGAGAATTGTGCCAAAAAGAGACCTCTAGTAGAGAGATTGAAGTTAAGTGTTGGATCAGTATAACTTTTTCTTTCCAGCAGAAGTCAAAGCTATTGATACAATAAACAGAACTGAAACTTGGCTCTTAAATGGTCACAATGCATAGGCCTCCTCATAAGATAGAGAGAAGAACAGACCAAATAAATGAATCATATACCTATCATCAACTCTCATTGTTAATTCATTAGTCTACGTAAGCATATCGTAAAACAGACATCCTAAATCTAAAGAGTGCAGATAATACTTGTAAGTACCTCGATCAATGTGTTTAGAAAAGCAAAAGCAAAACCTAGAGTAGTTTCACAGTTTCAATCATTTCTATCTTTTTCATTGAGCCACAATAGGAGATGGTAACTGTGTAAAGAAGAACCTGCACCGGCAATACTTTTGGCATGTTAATTGCAGAATTCATGTAAATCACAGTTGATTGAGATTCACTGAGTAGGATGCATTTGCATTATAAGATTATAAAGTTAGATTTTGCATATAATGGGTATATATCTATTTATAATGAACTTGATTTAGACTAAGGTAAGGCACGCTTCAACATTTCCTCTAGTTAATTTCAATTTTAGTCATTTCTTAAAATCCCATCTTTACTATACAGTTTCACTTTTTTACTACTTCAGAATATCCCCAACAAATTAGAGGTCAGTGATAGTGATTATGCAATGAACTTGAAAAGACGCACAAGCAGGCAAACATAAAGCTTACTTTGATGCATATGTTGGTTTTCTAGTTCGTCATCATAAATATTTTCCTACTTCCTCTAATTAATTCGAGAGAAAACTCCAAACTCATTCATCAATATCACAGTTATTTCATGAAGAAAGAAAACTCAAACTAACTTTTCATTATGCAACAAACCTTTGAACATGCCTTGTGTCTCAGCTCTTTGGATGGTTTTGGCTCTCTTTTCAGCTTCTGAGAACTTCTTCTATGAGACTAATAAAAATTTCTTAGCCGCTCAATTTCTTGTTTGAGAAAACGAATTTGTTGCTCTTTATTCAAGCTATTTGAATTTGTACCATCTAAAGCTAATGCCAACCTCTATTCTCTTCTTTAAATTTTTGAAGTATATTTAGTGTAGTCACAACAAAGCTTATCATTTGTAGAGTAGAGATGATTGACATCAATTTATCTTTTTTAGTTTTAACTCAATTGCTTCGTACATTTACATATATGTACTATATCATTACAACTAAGCATATACCATCAGAACAAAAAAGTGCAGAACTTACCTCTTACAGTCGAACTGCTGTCCTATTTTCCCCACCTAGAGAAAATTCGAGCTTTAAAAACCTGTGAAATCGAAATTGTTCGACTATTATATTCTAACTAAATGGGTCACAAAGAACCCGTTGCATGTGATGGAGATGCCTCAATTCACATAAGTCAAGCCAAAATGCGGGTTTGGTTATATCTACATTCAAATGATTTTATAGCCCACATAAGCAAATATCATCACCGCCTTTTTGAGATTCATCTTTGAAAAGGCGGATCAGATTCAATATTAAAAATCATAGCCACATTGATAATTCACTGAGAAACAATTACTTTTCAAGAAAATATGTTGATTAGAATGAACATTATCCACAAAAAAATGAACTCAACTTACTCTTCGAGAAAAAATCAACTGAAATTCATCTTTCAAAAGAAACGCCAAAATAGTGACAAATTATTTTCTTTATGTAACGACCTGACCAGTCGTTATACTTTTTAGATCTCCGTTCCCCTAATTTAGAATTTTCATATATGCTTTTATAATTTTATGACTTGCGGAGATGGTTAGTTCGGGATTGGAAGGGTTCGGGTTGAAATCGGAACACTTAGTTCCTTAATAGTAGCCTATAATGCTTAAGTTTGACTTGAGTCAACGCTTTGAGTAAACGATCTTGGAATCGGAATTTGACAATCCCAATAGGTTGGTATGATGATTTTCTACTTAGGCGTGTGTTCGGATCGGGTTTCGGATGACCCGAGAGCATTTCGGCGCTTAATATTGAAAGTTGGCACATTGAAGGTTTTCGAAGTTCTTTAAGTTTGGTATGGAGTAGACTTTAATGTTATCGAGGTACGTTTAGGATTCCGAACCTGGGAATAGTTCCGTATGGTGATTTATGACTTGCACGCAAAATTTGGCGTCATTTCGAGTTGATTTGATAGGAATCGGATGCGCGAAAGTATTTTTAGAAGTTTTAGAGTTTCATGTCGAATTCAAGTTTTTGGCATCCGATTCATAATTCTAGATGTTATTTTGGTTTTTTGATCACANATGTTATTTTATTTTTTTGATCACGCGAGCGAGTCCGTAGTATGTTGTTGGATGTGTTAGTATATTTGGATGGGGTCCCGAATGCGAAACAGATTGGGATCGGACTCGATTTGGGCATGGGGGAAACTGTTACTTGCTTTAGTTCTGGTGCGTTCTCACCTGCGTGGGTTTAGCCGCAGGTGCGAGCTAGAAAAGCGAGCTTCTGATCGCAGAAGCAGTTGGGAATGGGCTGGCCAGTGGTCCGCATAAGTGACGCTTTTCCGCAGAAGCGAAATCGCTTCTGCGATAGAGGATCCGCAGATGCGAAGGAGGATCCGCAGATGCGAAGGAGGGCCAGTATGCTTGGGTTCGCAGGTGCGATAGACTTTCCGCAGAAATAAGTCCACAAAAGCGAGAGCCCATCCGCAGAAGGGAAGAGAGGTGGCCTAGTCAAGGACCGCACCTGCGATGATTCTTCTACAACAGCGGAGCCGCAAGTGCGAAATCGCTAGGGGCAGTGAGGGCTTTTATTGTGGGACTTAGACCTTTTTTCTCACATTTTCATTTAGTCTTGAGTGATTTTGAGAGAACATTTGAGGGGGGATTCTCATCAATATCCTAAGTTAAGTAACTCCTACCTATTTTCAAGTTAATTATGTGGGTTTTAGGTAGATTAAACATGGAAAGATTGTGAAAATTTGTGGAATTTGTGAAGAACCTAGAGTTTTGGTAAAAATGGGTTTTGACAACGAAATTGGTTATGAAATTAAGTAAAAATTATATATTTGAGTTCGTGAGGCTATGGATAATATTTATCTTCAAAAATTTCTGGAATCCGGGCATGTGGGCCTGAGGGAGAATTCTAAGAATCTTTCAATTTGGGTAATTACTCTAATAGCTAAATTATGAACTTTTGAGTATATATGAATTAAATTATATAATATTTGATTAGTTTAGGATTGTTCGATATCGACTTGGAGCTTTTAGAGCGGATTAGTGGACCAGAAGCGAGCTTGGAAACGAGGTAAGTCTCTTGTATAACCTTGTAAAAGGTAACCCATCCCCTTAGGTGTATTTTGTTATGTATTACGTACGCACGAGGTGATGAGAGTCTGTGCGTAGCTATATTCCATGATATGTCCAGGTAGACTTAGAACCACATCATACTTTTAATTGTACTGTTGTGTTTATCTTGCGTATTAACTGTCTTGAATAGAGTTGAGACTATGGATTTTAAAGTTGCAATTATCGACTTAGCCTTCTTATTTTGGAAAATTGAGAAATACTTAATAACTATGAAAATTCCATGTCCTCTGGTGTCGCAAGTACTTCTGCGAGCGAGGTAACATTCTCTATTCTTATGGGATCTGGCCGTTCGCCTTGACAGTACAATAATACCACTCTTATGGGATTGGGCAGTTCGCCTCGGCAATATGATGGTAATACTATTCTTATCGAATCGGGTCGTTCGCCTCGGCAACTTCGTGCTTAATAATCGAAATGGGTTCCAGTTTGGATATAATTGAGTTAGGGTCTTCACGGCCAGTTATGAGATGTTTGTGATGTGTTACGGACTCCTATTGTATTTATTGTAGTTGCTTTTATTTGTCTCATTGATATATGTTGTATGTTCACCATGTCTACTTTACGCATTTTCATTATTCTTATTAACCTCTAATAAGTGTCAAGTCGACCCTCGTCACTACCTCTTCGAGGTTAGAGTAGATACTTACTGGGTACGCGTTGTTCTTCGTACTCACGCTACACTTCTGCACTGACCTGCAAGTACTGAGACAGGTTCTATCAGTGGTCACGCGGGCGCGTAACCGATCATCTACGGAGACTTATGGGTGAGCTGCTTGCCTTGCTACGATCTGCAGCACCGGAGTCTCCTTCCATCTTATTTCCTATTCTTGTCTATTACTTTCAGATAGTAGTTTTAGTGCTTTTTTATATTCTCTAGATTGCTCATGTACTTGTGACGCCGGGTTTTGGGGATTTATAGCACTTATGTACTGTTGTACTTGTCATTTCTATTACCGCAGACTATGTACTTATGATGTTGATATTTTGTTCAAGAAAGACTTATCACAGTTGCATGAAATTTAGTGTATTTAAATATATGTTGAAAAAGGATAAATAAATAGTAGTTTCGCTTGTGGGCTTGCCTAACGGAGGCGTTAGGTGCAATCTCGACCTAGTACGGAATTGGGTCGTGACAACTTGGTATCAAAGCTTTAGGTTTATATAGGTCTCACAAGTCATGAGCAGACCTAGTAAAGTCTTACGGATCGGTGCGGAGACGTCTGTGCTTATCTTCGAGAGGCTATAGGGTGTTAGGAAACTTCTCTTTCTTCATCTCCTATCGTGTAGTTGATATTATACTAAGTGTAATTCGATTGATCTCTCACGGATGGTGAGAACGCGCACGACAGATGTATCAGGTGGTCGAGGGGCTTCTCCCCCTGTTGGTAGAGGCCGAGGCAGAGACCGGGGGAGGGCTCCAGCTCCAGTCAGAGGACGAGGGCACCCTAGGGTTACTCCTTTTATGCACCTGTGGATATAGTGGAGGATCCTGTTATTGAGGAACTGTATAAGGCGCCTGTAGCTGTGCCATCCCCAGTAGATTTCATGACTGTGCCGGAATCCAGGAGGTCATGGGCCGTATGTTACGGTTCAGGCGGGAGGGGGAGCACAGAACCCTACCGCTCAGGCTGCAGGGCACGTCGTTGCCGTTTATCAGACCCAAGGTATACTACCTGCGGGCGGAGCCCAGCCTGTTACAGCGGCTATGCCAGAGCCTGTACCAGTCGCGACCGATGATCAACAGAAGCGGCTGGACGGATGGACTAGGCTTCGCCCACCTTTGGGGGTGAGAAGTCAGAGGACCCCCAAGATTTCATTGACCGGTGAAAGGATAGGCTCCAGAACATGGGGATATTGGAGTCCAACGGGGTGGACTTCACCACTTTTTAGTTTGAGGGCAAGGCCTGTAGATGGTGGCAATCCTATCTTCTAAGCTAGCTAGTAGGTTCACCTCCTTTGACTTGGGATCAGTTTACACATCTATTCTTGGAGAAGTATATACCACCTTCGGAGAGAGAGGAGCTTCGGGGTCAGTTTGAGCGACTCCATCAGGGTCACATGTCTGTCACCAACTATGAGGCGAGATTGACTGACTTGTCTCGCCATACTGCTATTATACTCCCCACAGATACAGAGAGGATGCGGAGGTTCATTGCAGCTCTGCACACATAGATTCAGGTACCTATGGCTCGTGAGGCAGAGATGGGGATTTCGTTTCTTCAGATTATGGATATAGCTTGGAGGATCAAGCGTATTCGCAACCACAATAGAGAGTTTGCGTCGAGGGACAAGCAGCCCCGATAGTTTGGATGATTCAATGGCGCCCTACCTGGGGGCAAAGGTCAGTTCATGAGGGCTCGACCCATGCAGTCAACACCACCGCTTGCTCGGAGTGCTCCAGCACGACCCTATTTTAGTGCCATTCCAGAGAGTATTTACCGCCCTCCATCTATTCACGGTTCCTCCAATGGGTATTCAGGCCATCATGGTCAGGCTTCAGGTCAACAGTCCACCGTTTTGAGGGGTTGTTTCGAGTGTGGGGATCTTGGTCGCGTGAAGAGGTTTTGTCCTAGACTCGGGGCAAGGCTGGGCAGCAGGACTATCAGCCCTTGATTACCGCACAAGTTGTCGCACCAACCGTTTGGCCGCCCAGAGGCGGAGGGCAGGTGGGTAGGGGCCGTCCTAGAGGTAGAGGCCAATCAGGTGGTGCTCCAGCTAGGTTCTATGCCTTTCCAGCTAGACCAGATGCAGTAGCCTTAGATGTCGTGATCATAGGAATTATTTCTGTCAATGGTAGGGATGCTACGATACTATTTGATCCAGGGTCTACGTATTAATATGTTTCATCTATGTTTTCTCATTTTCTCGGCGTTCCTTGCGAGTCCTTGGGTACTCCTTTATATGTATCCATGCTAGTGGGCGATTCTGTTGTTGTGGATCGGATTTATCGGTCCTATATCGTGAATATTTGTGGTTATGAGACTAGAGAGGATCTTCTGTTGCTTGATATGACCGACTTTGAGGTCATCCTGGGCATGGTCTGGTTATCTCCATATTATGTCGTCCTTGATTGCCATGCTAAGACTGTTACCTTGGTGATACCAAAGTTGCCTAGATTAGTGTGGAAGTGTTCATCTGTTAGTGCATCTAATCAGGTTATCTCTTTCTCGAAGTCTCAACACATGGTCGAGAAGGGTTGTTTGGCTTATCTAGCTTATGTTCAGGATACTACTACAGAGACTACGATGATTGATTCAGTGCATGTGGTATGGGAGTTCTCCGATGTGTTTCCTTCTGATCTCCCAGGCATGCCACCAGATCATGATATCAATTTCTGTATTGATTTGGCTTCAGGTGACCAGCCTATCTCTATTCCACCGTACCGCATGTGTCATGTCCTGACCTCGAGGAGCGCAACCAGCGCTTAATAGAGTTACCCCGGTCGAGCAAGCCTGCACAATGCCGTCTACCCAATTCACCCATATATAAAGGGAAGAATACATTTCATTAATTAGACAGTAAGAGGTCATGTGAATAACACCAGTTCATTTCCATTAGTTACGTCATTAACAAGTCTCCAAAATAGTACATTGTACAATCATAGTTAAAGTGGAACAAATGATACGATTACAACATTTTTAGTTTAACCTTCCCAAAACCAGATACAACCTACACTATATCTATGGAGCCTCTAACGGAAACAAATGAGTGCTATGACAGTGCCGGCAACAAGGCCCGACTATACCTCAAAATGCTATGTACAAGGATAAGAGATAGAGGACCCTGAAATGAAGTGGGCCTCACCAAGTCAACTGAGA
>AWOL01S0231872.1:0-11249 GCA_000715115.1 Nicotiana otophora | reverse complement strand
AGGAACGATCATGGAGAGGTGGTGACTATGGTTCCTTCCGTCTTATTTGATGGCCCGAAAATTTTTTAAGCGATCGGGGTCCGGGGGCCCGACCCACTTCGAAGGTGTGGGCTATAAAACACAAAAATATGGGAATCGGGCGGAATTCTAGTTTTTTGGCCGTAAAATGCAAAATATGATGACTGGTCATGTCGGGGTGGTGACTATGGTTCCTTAGGTCATATTTTATGGCCCGCAAAAATATTAGGCGATCCGGCTACGTGGGGCCCTACCCATTGGGAAGGCGTCGGCTATAGCACACGTAAATATGGGAAACGGGCGCAATTCTAGGTTTTTGGCTGAAAAACCCAAAGAATGAGTAAAGATTATGGCGGGGCAGTGACTATGAATCCTTAGGTCGTATTTAATGGTCCGGAAAAATTTTAGGCGATCGGAGTCCGGGGGTCCCGGGACCAGTTGGAAGGCGTGGGCTATAGCACATGAAAATATGGGAATCACGTGGAATTCTAGTTTTTTGACCGAAAACGCAAAAAATGAGGAACGATCATGGTGGGGCGGTGACTATGGTTCCTTAGGTCGTATTTGATGTCCCGGAAAAATTTTAGGCGATTCGGCTCCGTGGGGCCCTACCCATTGGGAAGCCGTGGGCTATAGCACAGAAAAATATGGCAATCGAGTGGAATTCAAGTTTTTTGACCGAAAAACACAAACAAATGAGGAATGATCATGGCAGGGCAGTGACTATAGTTCCTTAGGTCCTATTTGATAACCCAGAAAAATGTTAGGCGATCGGGGTCCGGGGGTCCGGGACCACTTGGAAGGCGTGGGCTATAGCACATGAAAATATGGGAATCGGGCAGAATTCTAGTTTTTTTGCCGTAAAATGCAAAGAATGATGAAAGGTCATGTCGGGGCGATGACTATGGTTCCTTAGGTCGTATTTGATGGCCCGAAATAATATTAGGCGATCCGGCTCCGAGTGGTAGTACCCATTGGGAAGGCGACATGAAAATATGGCCGAATTCTAACTTTTTGGCCGAAAAACGCAAAACATGAGGAGTGATCATGGTGGGGCAGTGACTATGGTTCCTTAGGTAGTATTTAATGTACCAAAAGGTTTTTAGGCGATCAGGGTCCGGGGATCCCGGGACTACTTGGAAGGCGTGGGCTATAGCACATGAAAATATGGGAATCGGGCGGAATTCTAGTTTTTTTTCTAAAAAATGCAAAAAAATGAGGAACGATCATGGCAGGGTGGTGACTATGGTTCCCTAGGTCGTATTTCATGGACCGAAAAGTTTTTAAGCGATCCGCGTCAGGGGGGACTGGCCCACTCGGAAGGCGTGGGCTATAGCTTACAGAAATATGGGAAACGGGAGAAATTCTAGTTTTTTGGCCGAAAAACGCAAAAACTGAGGAACGATCATGGATGGGCCGGTGACTATGGTTCCTTAGGTCGTATTTGATGGACCAGAAAAATTTTAGGCGATCGGGGTCCGGGGGGCCCGGAACCACTCGAAAGTAGCACACAGAAATATGGGAATCGTGCGCAATTCTAGTTTTTTGGCCGAAAAACATAAAAAAATAAGGAACGATCATGGAGGGGCGGTGACTATGGTTCCTTAGGTCGTATTTGATGGACCAGAAAAATTTTAGGCGATCGGGGTCCGGGGGGCCCGGAACCACTCGAAAGTAGCACACAGAAATATGGGAATCGTGCGCAATTCTAGTTTTTTGGCCGAAAAACATAAAAAAATAAGGAACGATCATGGAGGGGCGGTGACTATGGTTCCTTAGGTCGTATTTGATGGACCAGAAAAATTTTAGGCGATCGGGGTCCGGGGGGCCCGGAACCACTCGAAAGTAGCACACAGAAATATGGGAATCGTGCGCAATTCTAGTTTTTTGGCCGAAAAACATAAAAAAATAAGGAACGATCATGGAGGGGCGGTGACTATGGTTCCTTAGGTCGTATTTGATGGCCCGATAAAATTTTAGGAGCTCACAGTCCGGGGCGCCCGACCCACTCGGAAGGCGTGGGCGCACACGAAAATATGGGAATCGGGCGGAATTCTAGTTGTTTGGCCTAAAAACGCAAAAACTGAGGAACGATTATGGTGCGGCGGTGACTATGGTTCCTTAGGTCATATTTGATGGAACTAAAAGGTTTTGGGAGATCGGGGTTCGGGGGTCCCGGGACTACCTGGAAGGCGTGGGCTATACCACATGAAAATATGGGAATCGGGCAGAATTCTAGTTTTTTGGCCGTAAAATGCAAAAAATGAGGAAAGGTCATGTCGGGGTGGTGTCTATGGTTCCTTGGGTCATATTTGATGGCCCAGAAAATTTTTAGGCGATATGGCTCCTTCGGTTCCTACCCATTGAGAAGGCGCGGGCTATAGCACACGAAAATATAGGAATCGAGCGGAATTCTAGATTTTTGCCCGAAAAATGCAAACAATGAGGAACGATCATGCCATGCTACGACTATGGTTCCCTAGGTCGTATTAGATGGCCCGAAAATGTTTTAGGCGATTCGGGTTAGGGGCCCGACTCACTCGGAAGGCGCGGGCTATAGAACACGAAAATATGGAATCTGGCAGAATTCTAGTTTTTTAACCGAAAAACATAAATAATGAGGAACTATCATGGCGGGGCGGTGACTATAGTTTCTTAGGTCGTATTTGATGGTCCGAAAAAATTTTAGGCGATCCCAGTCCGGGGGGCCCGGCCCACTCGGAAGGCGTGGGCGCACACGAAAATATGGGAATCGGGCGGAATTCTAGTTGTTTGGCCGAAAAACTCAAAAAATGAGGAACGATCATGGCGGGGTGGTGACTATGGTTCCTTAGGTCTTATTTGATGAACCGGAAAAATTTTAGGCGATTGGGGGTCCGGGGGGACCCGGGACCACCCGAAAGGCGTGGGCTATAGCACACGAAAATATGGGAATCGAGCAGAATTCTAGTTTTTTTGCCATAAAATGCAAACAATGGGAAAAGGTCATGTCGGGGCGCTGACTATGGTTTCTTAGGTCGTATTTGATGGCCCTGATAAATGTTAGGCAATCCGGCTCCGTGGGGCCCTATCCATTGTGAAGGCGTAGGCTATAGCACACGAAAATATGAGAATCGGGCCGAATTCTAATTTTGTGGCCGAAAAATGCAGAAAATGAGGAACTATAAAGGCAGGGCGGTGACTATGGTTCCTTAGGTCGTATTTGATGGCCCAGAAAAATGTTTGGCGATCGGGGTCCGGGTGTCCCGGGACCACTTGGAAGGCGTGGGCTATAGCACACGAAAATATGGGAATCAGGCGGAATTCTAGTTTTTTGGCCTAAAAATGCAATAAATGAGGAATAATCATGGAAGAGCGGTAACTATGGTTCCCTAGGTTGTATTTGATGGCCCAAAAAATTTTTAGGCGATCCTAGTCAGGGGCCCGACCCACTCGAAAAGCACGGGCTATAGTAGACGAAAATATGGGAATCGGGCAGAATTCTAGTTTTTTGCCCGAAAAATGCAAACAATGAGGAACGATCATGTTGTGCTATGACTATGGTTCCCTAGGTGGTATTTGATGGCCCGAAAATTTTTTAGGCGATCCGAGTTAGGGGGCCCGGCCCACTCGGAAGGCACGGGCTATAGAACACAAAAATATGGGATCTGGCGGAATTTTAATTTCTTATCCGAAAAACGTAAATAATGAGGAACTATCATGGGGGGGCAGTGACTATGGTTCCTTAGGTCGTATTTGATGGCCCAAATAAATTTTAGGCGGTCCCAGTTCGGGGGGCCCGAACCACTCGGAAGGGATGGGCGCACATGAAAATATGGAAATCGGGCGAAAATCTAGTTTTTTGGCCGAAAAATGCAAAAAGTAAGGAACGATCATGGCGGCGCGATGATTATGGTTCCTTAGGTCGTATTTGATGGCCCAAAAAAACTTTTACGCGATCCCAGTCCGGGGGGCCCGGCCCACTCGGAAGGGGTGGGCGCACACGAAAACATGGGAATCGCGCGGAATTCTAGTTGTTTGGCCGAAAATGCAAAAAATGAGGAATGATCATGGTGGGGCGGTGACTATGGATACTTAGGTCATATTTGATTGCTCGAAAAAAATTTAGGAGATCGGGTTTCAGGGGTTCCGGGACCACTCGGAAGGCGTGGGCTACAGCAAACGAAAATATGGGAATCGGGCAGAATTCTAGTTATTTGGCCGTAAAATGCACAACATGCGGAAAGGTCATGTCGGGGCGGTGACTATGGTTCTTTAGGTTGTATTTGATGGCCCAAAATTTTTTTAGGCAATCCGGCTCCGTGTGGCCCTACCCATTGGGAAGGGGTGGGCTCTAGCACACGAAAATATGGGAATCGGGCAGAATTCTAATGTTTTGGCCGAACAACGTAACAAAATAAGGAATGATCATGGCGGGGAAGTGACTATGGTTCCTTAGATCGTATTTGATGGACCAAAATTTTTTAGATGTTCGGGGTTTGGGGGCCCCGAAACCACTCGGAAGGCGTGGGCTATAGCACACGAAAATATGGGAATTGGATGCAATTCTAGTTTTTTGGCCAAAAAAAAATAAAAGAATGAGGAACGATTATGGAGGGGCGGTGACTATGGTTCCTTAGGTCGTATTTGATGGCCCGGAAAAATTTTAGGCAATCCGGCTCCGTGGGGCCCTACCCATAGGGAAGGAGTGGGTATAGCACAGGAAAATATGGGAATCGGGCGGAATTCTAATGTTTTGGCCGAAAAACGCAAAAAATGAGGAATGATCATGGCGGGGCGGTGACAATGGTTACTTAGGTCGTATTTGATGGCCGAGAAAAAATTTAGGCGATCGGGATCCGGGGATCCCGGGACCACTTGGAAGGCGTGGGTTATAACACACGAAAATATGGGAATCGGGCGGAATTCTTGTTCTTTAGCCAAAAAATGCAAATACAATAAGGAATGATCATGGCGGGGCAGTGAGTATGGTTCCCTAGGTCATATTTGATGGCCCGAAAAACTTTTGGGCGATCCGATTCAGGGGACCTGGCCCACTCGGAAGGCGTGGGCTATAGCACACGAAAATATGGGAATCGGGCGGAATTCTATTTTTTGCCGAAAAACGCAAAAAATGAGGAACGATCATGGCGGGGCGGTGACTATGGTTCCTTAGGTCGTATTTGATGGCCCGAAAAGCTTTTTAGACGATCCCAGTCCGGGTGGCTCGGCCCACTCGGAAGGCGTGGGCGCACACGAAAACATGGGTAAAGGGCGAAATTCTAGTTTTTTGGCCGAAAAATGCAAAACATGAGGAACGATCATGGTGGTCTAGTGACTACGGTTCCTTAGGTCGTATTTGATGGACCGGAAAAATTTTAGGCGATCGGGGTCCGGGGGGGCCCGGAACCACTCGAAAGTAGCACACGGAAATATGAGAATCGACGCAATTCTAGTTTTTTGGATGAAAAGTGTAACAAATGTGGAACGATCATGGCAGGGTGGTGACTATAGTTCCTTAGGTCATATTTGATGGCCCAATAAAATTTTAGGCGATCCAAGTCTGCTGGGCCCGACCTACTCGGAAGGCGTGGGCGCACACGAAAATATAGGAATCGGGCAAAATTCTAGTTTTTTGGCCGAAAAATGCAAGAACTGAGGAACTCTTATGGTGGGGCGGTGTGACTATGGCTCCTTAGGTTGTATTTGATGGCCCGATAAAATTTTAGGCCATAACAGTCCGGGGGGCCCGGCCCACTCGGAAGGCGTGGGCGCACACGAAAATATGGGAATCGGGCGGAATTCTAGTTTATTGGCCGAAAAATGCAGGAACTGAGGAACTCTTATGGTGGGGCGGTGTGACTATGGCTCCTTAGGTTGTATTTGATGGCCCGATAAAATTTTAGGCCATAACAGTCCGGGGGGCCCGGCCCACTCGGAAGGCGTGGGCGCACACGAAAATATGGGAATCGGGCGGAATTCTAGTTTATTGGCCGAAAAATGCAGGAACTGAGGAACTCTTATGGTGGGGCGGTGTGACTATGGCTCCTTAGGTTGTATTTGATGGCCCGATAAAATTTTAGGCCATAACAGTCCGGGGGGCCCGGCCCACTCGGAAGGCGTGGGCGCACACGAAAATATGGGAATCGGGCGGAATTCTAGTTTATTGGCCGAAAAATGCAAAATCTGAGGAACGATTATGGCGGGGCGGTGACTATGGTTCCTTAGGTCATATTTGATGGCCCGTAAAGGTTCTAGTTTTTTGGCCGTAAAATGCAAAAAATGAGGAAAGGTCATGTCGGGGAGGTGACTATGGTTCCTTGGGTCGTATTTGATGGCCCAAAAACTTTTTAGGCGATTCGGCTCTGTGGGGTCCTACCCATTGGGAAGGCGTAGCACACGAATATATGGGAATCGACCGGAATTCTAGTTTTTTGGCCGAAAAATACAAAACACGAGGAACGATCATGGCGGGGCGGTGACTATGGTTCCCTAGGTCGTATTTGATGGCCCGAAAAATTTTTAGGCGATCCGAGTCAGGGGGCCCGGCCCACTCGGAAGGCGTGGGCTATAACAGACGAAAATAAAGGAATCGGGCAGAATTCTAGTTTTTTTGCCGAAAAGCGTAAAACATGAGGAACGATCATGGCGGAATGTTGACTATGGTTCATTAGGTCATATTTGATGGTCCAAAAAAATTTTAGGCCATCCCAGTCTGGGGGGCCCGGCCCACTCGGAAGGCGTGGGCGCACACGATAATATGGGAATCGAGTGGAATTCTAGTTTTTTGGCCGAAAAACGCAAACAATGAGGAACGATCATGGCGGTGCAATGACTATGGTTCATTAGGTTGTATTTGATGGACCGGAAAAAGTTTAGGCAATCAGGGTCTGGGGGCCCGGGACCACTCGGTTGGCGTGGGCTATAGCACACGAAAATATGCGAATCGGGGGCAATTCTAGTTTTTTGGCCGAAAAACATAAAGAATGAGGAACGATCATGGCAGGGTGGTAACTATGGTTCCTTGTGTCGTATTTGATGGCCCAAAAAAATTTTAGCAGTTCGGGGGTCCCCGGAACACTTGGAATGCGTGGGCTAGCACACGAAAATATGGGAATCGGGCGAAATTTTAGTTTTTTGGCCGTAAAATGCAAAGCATGTGGATAGGTCATTGCATTGCAGAGACTATGGATTGTTAGGTCATATTAGACGGCACGCAAAATTATTAGGCGATCCGGCTCCGTGGGGCCCTACCCATTGGGAAGGCGTGGGCTATAGCACACGAAAATATGGTAATCACGCGGAATTCAAATGTTTTGGCCGAAAAGCGCAGAAAATGAGGAACGATCATGGCGGGGCGGTGACTATAGTTCCTTATGTCGTATTTGATGGCCCAAAAATATTTTAGGAGATCGGGGTTTGGGGGTCCCGGGACCACTTGGAAGGCGTGGGCTATAGCACTCGAAAATTTGGGAATTGGGCAGAATTCTAGTTTTTTGGTCGCAAAATGCAAAAAATGAGGAAAGGTCATGTCCGGGCAGTGAATATGGTTCCTTAGGTANGTAATTAATGGAATCAGGCGAAATTCTAGTTTTTTGGTCATAAAATGCAAAAAATGAGGAACGGTCATGGCGGGGCGGTGACTATGGTTCCTTAGGTCATATTTGATGGCCTGGAAAAATTTTAGGTTATCAGGTTCCGGGGGTCCCGGGACCACTTGGAAGGCGTGGGCTATAGCACATGAAAATATGGGAATCGGGCGGAATTTTAGTTTTTGGGCCGCAAAATGCAATAAATGAGGAATGATCATGGCGGGGCGGTGACTATGGTTCCCTAGGTCGTATTTGATGGCCCAAAAAAGTTTTAGGCGATCCTAGTCCAGGGGGCCCGGCCCACTCGGAAGGCGTGGGCGCACACGAAAATATGGGAATCGGGCAGAATTCTAGTTTTATGGCCGAAAAACTAAAGAAATGAGGAAAGATCTTGGCGGGGCAGTGACTATGGTTCCTTAGGTCTTATTTGATGAACCGAAAAATTTTAGGCGATTGGGGTCCGGGGGGCCCGGGACCACTCAGAAGGCGTGGGCTATAGCACACGAAAATATGGAAATCGGGCAGAATTCTAGTTTTTTGGCCGTAAAATGCAAAAAATGGGGAAAGGTTATGTCGGGGCGGTGACTATGGTTCCTTAGGTCGAATTTGATGGCCCGAAAATATTTTAGGTAATCCGGCTCCGTGGGGCCCTACCCATTGGGAAGGCGTGGGCTATAGCACACGAAAATATGGGAATTCGGTAGAATTCAAGTTTTTTGGCTGAAAAACGTATTTGATGGCCCAAAACTTTTTAGGAGATCGGGGTTCCGGGGTCCCGGGACCACTTGGAAAGCGTGGGCTATTGCACACGAAAATATGGATATCGGGCGGAATTCTAATAGTTTTGCTGAAAGACGCAAAAAATGAGTAATGATCATGGCGGGGCGGTGACTATTGTTCCTTAGGTCGCATTTGATGGCCCAGAAAACTTTTAGGCGATCGGGGTCCGGGGGTCCCGGGAACACTTGGAAGGCGTGATAGCACACGCAAATATGGGAATCGGGCGAAAATCTAGTTTTTTGGCTGAAACATGCAAAAAATGAGGAACCATCATGGCGGGGCAGTGACTATGGTTTCTTAGGTCATATTTGATTGCCCGAAAAATTTTTAGGCGATCCAAGTCCGGGGGCCTCGGCCCACTCGGAATGCGTGGGCTATAGCATACAAAAATATGGGAATCACGCAGAATTCTAATATTTTAGCTGAAAAAAGCAACAAATAAAGAACGATCATGGCGGGGAGGTGACTATGGTTCCTTAGGTCGTATTTGATGTCCCATAAAAATTTTAGGCGATCGGGGTCCGAGGATCCCGGGGCCACTTGGAAGGCGTGGGCTATAGCACACGAAAATATGGGAATCGGGCGGAATTCAAGTTTTTTGGCCGAAAAATGCAGAAAATGAGGAACGATCATGGCGGAGCGGTGACTTGTTCCCTAGGTCGTATTTGATGGCCCGAAAAACTTTTCGGCGATCCGAGTCAGGGGGGCCCTGCCCACTCGAAAGGCATGGCCTATAGCACACGAAAATATGGGAATCGGGCGGAATTCTAGTTTTTTGACCGAAAAATGTAAAACATGAGGAACGATCATGGCAGGGCTGTGACTATGGGTCCTTAGGTCATATTTGATGGCCGGAACATTTTTAGGAGATCCCAGTCCGGGGGGCCCGGCCCACTCGGAAGGCGTGGGCGCACACGAAAATATGAGAATCAGGAGGAATTCTAATTTTTTGGCCGAAAAATGCAAAAAATGTGGAACGATCATGGAGGGGCAGTGACTATGGTTCCTTAGGTCCTATTTGATGAACCGAAAAACATTTAGGCGATCGGGGTCCGGGGGGCCGTGACCACTCGGAAGGCGTGGGCTATAGCACACAAAAATATGGGAATCGGGCAGAATTCAAGGTTTTTGGCCGAAAACGCAAAAAAAGAGAAACGCTCATGGCGGGGCGGTGACTATTGTTCCTTAGGTCTTATTTGATGACCCGAAAAGTTTTTAGGAGATCGGGGTTCAGGGGTCCCTGGACCACTTGGAAGACGTGGGCTATAGCACTCGAAAATATAGGAATCGGGTGGAATGGTAGTCCTTTGGCCGTAAAATGCAAAAAGTGAGGAACGATCATGGCGGGGCGGTGACTATGGTTCCTTAGGTCGTGTTTAATGGATGGGAAAAATTTTAGGCGATCCGAGTTCGGGGGTCCCGGGACAACTTGGAAGGCATGGGCTATAGCACACGAAAATATGGGAATCGGGCGAAATTCTAGTTTTTTGGAAGAAAAACGTAGAACAAATAAGGAATGGTCATGGCAGGGCGGTGATTATGGTTCTCTAGGTCGTATTTGATAACCCGGAAAAATTTTAGGCGATCCGAGTCCGGAGTACCCGGCCGACTCGGAAGGCGTGGGCATAACACACGAAAATATGAGAATCGGGCGGAATTCTAGTTTTTTGGCCGAAAAATGCAAAACATGAGGAACGATCATGGTGGGGTGGTGAGTATGGTTCCTTAGGTCGTATTTTATGGCCTGGAAATATTTTAGGCGATCGGGGTCCGGGGGGCCAGGGATCACGCGGAAGGCGTGGTCTATAGCACACGAAAATATGGGAATCAGGCAAAATTCTAGTTTTTTGGCCGTAAAGCGCAGAAAAACGAGGAATGGTCATGGCAGGGCGGTGACTATGGTTCTCTAGGTCATATTTGATGGCCCGAAATTTTTTTAGGCGATCCTAGTCCAGGGGGGCCGGCCCACTCGGATGACGTGGGCTATAGCACACGAAAATATGGGAATCAGGCGAAATTTTAATTTTTTGGCCATAAATTACAAAAAAATGAGGAAAGGTCATGGCAGCGAGGTGAGTATGGTTACTTAGGTCGTATTGGATGTCCCAAAAAAATTTTAGGCGATCCGGCTACGGGCGGCCCTACCCACTGGGAAGGCGTGGGCTATATAACACACGTAATTAATGGAATCAGGCGAAATTCTAGTTTTTTGGTCATAAAATGCAAAAAATGAGGAACGGTCATGGCGGGGCGGTGACTATGGTTCCTTAGGTCATATTTGATGGCCTGGAAAAATTTTAGGTTATCAGGTTCCGGGGGTCCCGGGACCACTTGGAAGGCGTGGGCTATAGCACATGAAAATATGGGAATCGGGCGGAATTTTAGTTTTTGGGCCGCAAAATGCAATAAATGAGGAATGATCATGGCGGGGCGGTGACTATGGTTCCCTAGGTCGTATTTGATGGCCCAAAAAAGTTTTAGGCGATCCTAGTCCAGGGGGCCCGGCCCACTCGGAAGGCGTGGGCGCACACGAAAATATGGGAATCGGGCAGAATTCTAGTTTTATGGCCGAAAAACTAAAGAAATGAGGAAAGATCTTGGCGGGGCAGTGACTATGGTTCCTTAGGTCTTATTTGATGAACCGAAAAACTTTTAGGCGATTGGGGTCCGGGGGGCCCGGGACCACTCAGAAGGCGTGGGCTATAGCACACGAAAATATGGAAATCGGGCAGAATTCTAGTTTTTTGGCCGTAAAATGCAAAAAATGGGGAAAGGTTATGTCGGGGCGGTGACTATGGTTCCTTAGGTCGAATTTGATGGCCCGAAAATATTTTAGGTAATCCGGCTCCGTGGGGCCCTACCCATTGGGAAGGCGTGGGC
>AWOL01S0231812.1:0-12804 GCA_000715115.1 Nicotiana otophora | reverse complement strand
AACTCACAACCTCTTGGTTGGAAGTGAAGGGTGCTTACCATCAGAGCAACCCACCTTGTCAACGTTCCTACACATAGAACAACATAATTTAGCGCAATTGTCGCACAATAACTCACTTAAATCAACAAAATATAGGGCGAGTAATGTGCTAAAAGTATATAATTTTGGCCTAACATTAGTTGTTAATAGTTTCTTTTATAAATAATTTAGTCTCTCCTAAGATATTGTTGATCTTAGATAATAGACCCAAATTCATATAGATACCTCACTAATGATGTCACTCGTAAAATTTAAATAATGAAAAGTTTTATATTCGCGGCAAGGATTTAGGGGCAGCTATTCTCTTTCTGCATTTTTTGCTCAAACGGTTACATCACTACTAAATTAAAATTTATCTTGACTTTTTATAAAATATTTTATTTCTTATTTTAACATACCCAATATATTTAGACCCTACCTCTAAAGATTGTTGTACTATGTATTTGATCCAACTTACCTTAATTAAATATATTAGGTTTGAGTCCTGCGGTTAAAAAAATCCTATTAAAACGTGTTCTCTCTTTTACTAGGCCTTACGCGGTACGAATATAGATTAGTCGGGGTCTCAATACAAATACGAGTAGAAACACAAAAGAAAAATATGGCGCCCTCAAAATTTGGGGGCCTGAAGCCTTTGCTTTAGTGGCTTGACCCTTGGGCCGCCCCTGCTATGAGTATGAGTAGCTAAACTCCTAATATAGGGTTTTGATAGAACCTATTAGAGGATGATTTTTCTGTTACATTATTATAGATTTGCCATAGTATTTTCTCTATTTGTTCAACTACGTTGTTATTGTGGTTGGTTGAAGAGCTCTCAGTCGACTGTGCCTATTTAGTGTGTATTACTCGGAAGAGAGTGCATATTTAGGTAGTTGTTGAACAACATCACTCCTAACGTATATGAGAGATCAATACGGAGGGTTTAAAGATGGGATTAGGAATGACGAAACCTTGGTGCGATCCGAGTGAGCCGTACTTAGTGCCAACTACCGTAATTCAGGAGAATATGTCTAGTAAATTATAGTAGTTACCCGAGAGAGAATTACGACACTCAGAGCGCTCATGATCGGTAGAGAAAACTTAGGCAAATTTATAGGAAACATAGAGGAAAAGATTCCGACAACAGGGGAAATCATAACCTTAGATCATTCCAATTCTTGTCTACAACTTGTTCGTAGTTAGTTATTAATTACTGCCTTTTCATTATGTGATATTTAGTTAGTAAACATCCAATTTGTTATTTAAATATTCATGAATATTGATTGCGTGAATGTGTGCGAGTCTAGTAGCTATGCTTAATAGGTTAATTCCTTGTGGGATTCGACTCCGGACTTGTTAACAGGAATATATTTGCAACGACCGCTTAGTCCGTTTTATAAGGCATAGTTGAGCGTGATCAAATTTTGGCGCCATTTGTCGGAGAATTAACTGTGTTATTAATTGCATCTAAAAGAAGTGCTAGAATTCTTAGTGTAGTCAATTTTCTTCATTTTTAAACTAAATACATTAAAATTCTAACATTTGTAGTCTTGGGTGTTACAGGTGCATGCCTAGAAACTCCTCAAGAACTGGTAAATTGTTCGAAGCATTGTCAGATCCTGAGAAAGTTTTCAAGGCACTGAATCGTCTAAACAAGAAGGGCAAACAACAACAGAACAAATCGAACCAGACATGGATGACAGAATAGAAAATCTAAACAACAGAAACAATGCGAATAACCCGAACAATCAGGGTGTGGTGCCTCTTGTGCCAGAAGCAGCATTGTATGATTGGGCACAACCCACCGTCGAAAATCTGGCAACCACAATTGCAGTCCCTCAGATACAAGCTGAATCTTTTCAAATCACAAACAACATGATACATTTGTTGTAGAATAAGGGACTGCTCTCAGGGTTTTACGTTGAAGATCCTCAGCAGCATCTGAAAATTCTTCTGTCGATACGTGTCACGCAAAAGCAACCTAATGTGACACCGGAAGCAATAAAGTTGTTACTGTTCCCATTATCGGTGACGGGAGAGGCTCAGACATGGCTTAATTCAATCCCCATAAACTCCATCACTACGTGGGAGGAATTAGTTAAGCAATTTGTGAACAAGTTCTACCCACCCAATAAAACTGCCAAACAAATTGATGAGATATTGAGCTACAGACAGAGACCAATAGAAACACTACAAGAAATGTGGGAGAGGTTCAAGGGTATGCTAGTTAAGTGTCCACATCATGGCATTCCAGATCAGATGTTGGGGCAGAGGTTCTACATGGTATTGGCAGGCAACTTAAAGGCCAATGTTGATGCTTCAGCGGGTGGAGCATTGTTTTAGCAAATAATTCAGAGAATGCAAGATCCTACTTGATAAAATGGCTCAAAACTCTGGATGGATGACAAGAGACGCTACGATCACTCCTGTAGTTCACTATGTGGCTTTGGACCCAAACAACTCCATAGCCGAAAATATGGCCACTCTGATGACACAAATGAGTATCCTCACCAAAAAGATCGATGAATCGGGCCAGAAGCAGTAGGTACACATAGTTGATGCGACTAATAGGGGCTTATGTACACCATGCATTAACCAACCATATGCATGCTCCTGGAGTGCGGAAAGTGATAACGAGCAATATCAGGAAGATATGAACTATGTGGCCAACTATGGAGGACAAAGGCAAGGTGATCAGAATTGGGGGCAATTGAATCAGCAATATAGATCAGTATAATAATAGCAGCAATCCTAGAGCTATGCGACCACAGGGTCAAGTTGTGCCTTACCAAAGGAAACAAGGATACAACCAGCAAAATCAGCAGCTAGCCTATCGACAGCCTCAACAACAGCAAATAGTGAGACAAGAAGATGGGTTTTCTAAAACAACTTATGGGAGTGAGTCTAAGAAATGGTAGAGACCTAGATCTTGAGCAAGAAATTGCTCGCGAAAGCCGACCAACTGAAACACTTGTGCCAGTACCCATTGAGGTAGATGATTCAATAGGGTTAACTGAGGTGACGGTACAATATGCACAAGAGGGCACAAGCAAAGAAAAAGAGGTTGCAAAAGAGACTGAGGTAGCACAAGAAACGACAGTAGAGCAGTGCCTGAGCAAGATAAAACTCAAATCACAGGAAGGAAGCGACCTCCAGTACCATTCCCACAGAGATTGGCCAAATATCAGAAGGATGAGCAGTATAAGAAATTCATGGAGATGTTGAAACAAATCCAGGTAAACATTCCACTAATTGATTCTTTGAGGGAGATGCCTGGGTATGCCAAAATGATGAAGGATTTAATGTCTCACAAATTTGACTTCCAAGACCTGGCCACTGTTAAACTAACCCAGACCTGTAGTGCAGTAGTGACGAGACCCATAGCTGAGAAGTTGTCAGACCCAGGGAGTTTCACAATCCTATGCACAATAGACAGCTATGCTTTTGCTAAAGCATTGTGTGATTTGGGGGCAAGCATAAACTTGATGCCCTTGGCTATCTACAAAAGGTTAGGCATTGGAAGAGCAAGACCCACATCCATGTTACTACAGCTAGCCGACTGGACAGTGAAGAGGCCATCAGGTATCCTTGATGATGTACTAGTGCAGGTTGAAAAGTTTGTGTTTCCAGCAGATTTTGTCATTCTAGACTGCCGGGTTGACGAGGAGATTCCCATAATTTTGGGAAGACCATTCTTGGTGACTGGGAGAGCACTGATTGATTGTGAAACTAGAGAGCTAAAAATGATACTGAATGATGAAGAGATAACATTCAATATGCAGAAGTCTATGCGGCGACCAAGTGAATTTACTAACTACTCTCTCATAGAAACTGTGGATGTAATTTTCGAGGAGGAAGATGAGACTCTGAACGCTAAAGACCCTCTAGCAGCTTATCTCACGAACTTAGAAGAAGTAAATGGAGAGGACATGGCGGAGTGAGTGCTGGCTCTTGAAGGCTAAGGGTTCTGGAAAAGAGAGCTTGAAATTGAGTCTTTGCACTTAGAAGAAAGAAAGAATCCTTCAGCTAAGCCATCGATCGAAGAGCCACCACAGTTGGAACTGAAACCGCTACCACCTCATCTCAGGTATGCTTTCTTGGGATCCAACTCTAATTTACTTGTTATTATCTCATCTGGTTTGTTAGATGTGTAGGAAGAACAACTTTTACAGGTATTGATAGAGTGCAAAACTGCAATTGGTTGGACCATTGAACACATTAAGGGTATCATCCCGGCCTTCTATATGCATAAGAGTTTACTGGAAGATGGACACAAACCTTCCAGATAACATCAAAGAAGGTTGAACCCCAGCATGAAAGAAGTTGTGAAAAAAGAGGTGATAAAGTGGTTAGATGCGGGGATCATTTTCCCCATCTCTGATAGCAACTAGATCAGCCCAGTCCAATGTGTGCCAAAGAAAGGTAGAATGAATGTAGTGCAAAACGAGAATAACAAGTTGATATCAATAAGAACGGTCACGGGATGGCGAATTTGTATGGACTATAGAAGATTGAACAAGGCCACCCGAAAAGACCATTTTCCCTTGCCGTTCATTGATCAAATGCTAGATAGATTGGCTGGGAGGTCCCACTTTTGCTTTCTGGATGGATACTCGGGGTATAATTAGATCTCTATTGCCTCGGATGATAGATAGAAAATGTCATTCACCTGTCCATATGGCATCTACACTTTCTGGAGAATGTCGTTCGGCCTATGCAACGCACCCGCCACAGTTCAAAGGTGTATGATGGAAATCTTCACAGATATGGTAGAACACATAATGGAGGTCTTCATGGATGATTTCTCAGTGGTGGGAGACTCATTCGATGATTGCCTAAAGAATCTGAAAAGAGTGCTGAAAAGATGTGTGGAAACTAATCTGGTGCTAAATTGAGAAAAATGCCACTTCACGGTACAAGAAGGTATAGTCTTGGGGCGCCTAGTGTCAAGTAAGGGCATTGAGGTGGATCGTGCAAAGGTTGATGTGATAGAAAATAAATCACCCCCCACTTCCGTCAAAGGAATAAGAAGTTTCCTTGGCCACACCGATTTCTACAGACGGTTTATAAAAGATTTCTCCAAAATTGCTAACCCCTTGTGTAAACTGCTTGAAAAAGATCACCCTTTTTGTGTTTTCTGATGACTGCAGGGTGGCATTTGAGGAGTTTAAGAAGAAGCTGTGACTGCACCAATCATAGTGCCCCCCGACTGGGGGAAACCTTTTGAGCTGATGTGCGATACAAGCGACTATGCTGTGGGAGCAGTTCTTGGGAAGCAAAAAGATAAAGTCATGCATCCGATCTACTATGCAAGTAGAACCTTGAGCGGTGCCCAACTGAACTACACATTGATAGAGAAAGAGATGCTAGTTGTGGTGTTCGCATTTGATAAGTTCAGGTCATACCTGATAGGCTCAAAGGTAATTGTTTACACTGACCATGCTGCCCCCAGATACCTAATTGAGAAAAAGGAGTCAAAGCCGTGTCTAATTTGATGGGTGCTACTGCTACAAGAGTTCGACTTGGAAATCCGGGATCGAAAGGGAACAGAAAACCAAGTTGTTGATCATTTGTCTAGGCTTGAAGGAGCAGAAAAGAAGGTTGAGGTGGAGGAGATCATGGAGACTTTCCCAGATGAACAACTCTTAACAACGAGCCTCGAGGATACACCATGGTATGCAGATATTGCAAATTACATGGCAAGCGGTATTGTTCCCTATGACTTGTTGTATTTGCAAAAGAAAAAGTTTTTTCGTGATTGTCGCATATATTTCTGGGATGAACCATATTTGTTTAGGATTTGCCTTGATAACATGATCCGGAGATGTATTCCCGAGATAGATCAATCTTCTGTTTTGCAGGCATGTCATGCTTCACCGTATGGAGGACATTTTGGAGGTGTAAGGACAACGACTAAAGTGTTGGAGTCAGGTTTTTATTGGCCGGCGCTGTTTAAAGATGCACACTTTTGGGTGAAAATTTGTGATGAGTTCCAACGGAAGGGAATGTTTCACGTCGACATAATATGCCCATGAACCCAATTCAAGAGGTGTAAGTATTCGATGTATGGGGAATCGACTTTATGGGACCATTTGTCAGCTCATATAATAACAAGTACATACTTGTAGCGGTGGACTATGTCTCGAAATGGGTAGAAGCCGTGGCACTTCCAACAAATGACACAGAGGCAGTTATTGGTTTCCTGAGAAAGAATATCTTCACCTGATTTGGCACCCCAAGAGCTATCATCAGTGATGGGGGCACCCACTTCTGAAACAGAACCTTTGCAAAGTTGTTGGAGAAATATGGTGTTCCCCATAAAGTTGCTACTTTGTATCACCCACAAACAAGTGGGCAAGTCGAGGTGTCAAACAAAAAATCAAGAATGTTTTGACCAAAACTGTAAACGCTACTCGGACTGATTGGGCAAGAAAATTGGATGATGCGCTATAGACTTACCGCACTGCATTCAAAACTCCGATTGGTATGTCGCCGTATAAATTGGTATTTGGAAGGGAATTTCACTTGTCGGTGGAGCTAGAGCATAAAGCCTTATGGGCGTTGCGGCAATTAAATCTAAACGTGGAGGCCGCTGGAACTAGTAGAGTCACAATGTTGCATGAACTTGACAAGTTTCGGTACCATTCTTTGGAGAGTACGCGATTATACAAGGAAAGAATGAAACTGGTGCACGACAAAAATATTCTTGAGCGAAATTTTAAGCCAGGAAACAGGGTATTATTATTCAATTCTAGATTGAGGTTGTTTCCGGGAAAATTGAAGTCAAGATGGTGAGGACCATTTCGTGTGCTAGAGATTCTTCCCACCGGAGCCGTAGAGATTTCTTCAAAAGATGGCTCTCGCAAGTTCAGAGTCAATGGGCACAGGTGAAAACTTTATTTGGGCATAGATGACACGAACGTAGTGTCGGTGACTCATTTGCTAGAGCCACCAATGTTTGTGCGAGCCTTAAGTTGATTGCTTACGTCGTGCCGCGACGTTAAATCGGGCTCTTCATGGGAGGCAACCCATTGTAATGTTGTATTCGTAGTTGATTTTTAGTGTAGTTAGAATTTTTCTTTTCGTTTTTAGGTACTAACATATTTGCAGGTAATTTTAGCAAGTCGTACAGTGCACTGCGCATCGCCTGGTCCCCAGCGAGCTGGGCCAGGCATTAGGTCTCGCGTCGCCTGATGGAAATCTGGCATGGGAGCTCGCCTCGCGAGGGGTAAGGCGAGGTTCGTCTCGTGTGGGAGCTCGCCTAGCAAGGGAAATAGCGAGGTTCTTCTCGTTCTAGGCCTCGCACCGCACGCCCAAGAACTTTCAAAGGAGCTCGCCTCGCGAGTGGTAAGGCGAGACAGCAACCTCGTGTCGCCAGGTAAGTGCATGTTTTTGGTTATTTTAATTATTGTTTCCCTTATTTTTTTTAACCCCTCCCTTAAAAATCTAACCTAAACGCCCAAACCTCATTTCTCACAAAACACACTCAAGAACTCTGCCAAACCTCTTCCCTCACAACCCCATTGAAGACAAGCAATCTTCTGCTATTTCCTTTATTTACAACAACAATTCAAAGGCAAATCCCTCCTCTTAAATATCTAAGGTATGATTTCTATCTCCTTTCTTTGGGCAATTTCGAGTTGGGTGAATGCATGACATTAGACACAAAATTTGGTATTGTTCTTCATTGTAACAATGTGTTTGTGTGTCCCAATCACATGAACCCCATAAGAATGGTATTGCTATTGTGTGAACAAGTGGTAGTACGGAACTTCCAAGCCGATTTGGGAGGGTGAGGCAATCCCTCACCCCTTCAAGAACTCTCATGGCACTTGTAAATGCTAAGTGTTTGTTATAATGCCTCAAAGGCATTCGTTGTCCCCATTAGAGCCCGAGTCTCCGGGATTATCAGACTAGTGCTATGTAGTCATGCACCACTTTAAAATCTTAAGTGTGGGGTGGCTCACCAGTAGCCCGATGTTTCGAAATTGGAGGAAGCACCCGTGTGTAATTTCTTGATTCTGATGCTAAGAAAATATGAGGTGAAGTCTGAGTAATCTCGGAAATTGTTGAAAATAATGTGTTAAACTCTTAAGTGTGCGGTGGCAAGACCATGTTGTGACATGTTGCAATGCAGCTTAAACTGATTCATGCTCACTTGTATAGGTACGAATATGCCTCCACGAAAAGACACTGGTAAAGGCAAAGCCACATCCACGGCTCCGTCTAAAGCTAAGGCTACCTCCGTACCTCCCTCGAAGAAGAGAAGGGGGGAGGGGAGGGGAGCTTCTTCCAGTCAAGGTGAAGGACTGCAAGCCATGGAAGCTATCGCACCCACTCGTCCACAACCTCAAGGACAGAGGGATTTTGGACTCAAAAGCATACCCCCACACACTAAGGATTGGTACAGGCATTGTAGGCCAAAACATGTACATCGAGAAGCTGCTATTCATGAGCGTCACCTGCAAGCCAAGTACCAAGCGATTTTGAGAGGCATCTATGAGTTGGGGTTGAGTTATGTGTTCAAAAATACAGGGGTTATAAATCTCAATCTGGTTTGGGAATTCTATGCCGGGTTTGATCCAAAGGATCCGTAACAACTGGTGCCAATTCGTGGACAGTTGATAGATTTTTCAGCCACGGCAATATGTAATTTCTTAGGTGCTCCGGATGCTCCTCAAGAGACATTGGACTACTTCATCGCCCGTCCTACATATCGAGAGCTGAGACACACTCTTTGTGGTGTCAATTCTGTGGCAACTTGGGTTCGGGATAAGAAAACAAATAGGCACAGGAAATTCCCCAAGAAGAAGATGAGGGCAGAGGCTCAAGTATGGCTGAAACTAGCTAATACACGGCTCCTACCTTGCAATCATGACACGCTTATTAGCCGTGAGAGGAAGTGTTTTCTATATTTCTTTATGATGGGTCAGAGGGTGAATGTGGGTCATTTGATCCGCTACCAGATGTCTCTAGTAAGAACTAGTAAGAGGAATGATCGAATGCCATTTGCAAATATGTTAACTCAGTTCTTGAGACACGAAGAGGTTGAGGAGGAAAAAGTTTTCGATCACATCATTGATCATCCCCTACAACTAATGGACATTACAAAGTATCCGGGTTAAGGAGGAGACTGCGATGCCATCACTGACAGGTGTTGAGCGCAATGCTCGCGATGATAGATTTATGGCCCATTTATGTGGGATGATGGACTTGCAACTTCGGATCGGGGGACAGCCGGCCACTACATAGGAGAGGGCCATATTTGAGCAAGGATTCCCACTAAATGCTCATGCTCAGCAGCTGGTTGGGCTTAGTGATGGATACAGGCTCCCAGACGATGAGGATGTCAACACACCTGAGCAGTCCGAGGCCGAGCCCGAGCTCGAGCCAGAGCAGTCAGATGATGATGCTGAGGAGGAGGAAGCACAAGATGAGGAGTGGGCAACCTCAGAGGAGAAAGGCGATGACGTGGCTTGATCATGGAGTTTTCCTACACCTCACTCATTTGTTTCTTGTTTTGTCAGTTGTGTACGCACTGAGGACATTGCATGAAAAATAAGTGTAGGATAGTAACTTGTAAATATTAGTCTTGTTTTAGTTAATTGTTTTTTGTTATTATAATGTATTAATTTTATTTTAGTTAGTGTCGTCTTAGCCTTTAAGTAAAAAAAATATTGAAAAAAATTGGACTCTTCCCGATGATGGATCTCCTAGACAGTTTTCTTGAGGGAATAAGTCTAAAGAAAAAAAAACAAAAAGCTTTTCTTGTAGGTAGTGTAGTAATTCCACCTGATTTTTTCTTTGGGCCGCGGTTCTTTTCCAAGGGTTTTTAGTTGAACTAGGCTATGAATTGAATTGCAGCGATATCTCTTGACTGTGTTATGCCTTAAGAATGGTGAGTACTTTGGTTGTGACGCTTAGGCTCAGTTTTTGACTCTAGTATAAGTACCTTAAATCGTAGATTCTTAAACTTGCTTAAATGCTTTGACTGGAGTGTCGTGATAAAACCAATCATGAGTGAGTTATGTGCTATGTGTGTGTGAGGTTTGTATGTATTCTGTGCATTGCATTTGATGTCTAGAACTTGCTCCGTGTGTGTGCAAAGCGAAATAGTAGTCTTGTTCAGTCTGGGAAATGATATAGGCATTTCTTTGTTGAGCCAAATATATATAGTTTAATCCCGCCTAAATGTTATGTAATGTAGTTAACCTCTTTGAGCCTATAATCCTGCTTCTTTGGTAATCACATTACAATCCTCACCCCTTTGTTTGAATCGACCATATATTTGAACCTTGTCACCTCTCATGATCACTTGAATTGTGATGAATTATGTAAAAGTTAAAGTGTGGGGTGGTGGTTTGGCTTTTGAGTAGAACAAATGAAATAAGGAGAAATGTGCACCGTTTTGAAAAAAATATATCAATAAAAACCATTTGGGTTGAAGAAAGAGAATATATATATATATATATATATATATGTATATATATATATATATAGTTGTATTGTATGAAAAATAATTCTTAATGGTGATGGCTAGTGATGTACTTGTGCTTAAATAAGTATGGGGTATTATATTTGGATGTGAAGGTGAAATTTTGGTCTGACATAAGTATAGGCTTTAGTGTTAAAGTATATATATTAAAGTTCTTAAGGGAGGTGTAGTCACTCATATCCAAATGTATCCTATCCGACCCACAACCTACATTATAACCAATTAAAGTCCTACTTGATCCTAGACTGAATGAGCTCGATTAGTAGAGTATTACACTACGGGCAAGCCTATAGTGCATCATCTGTGGCATATGAATGTTATTTCCAAGAGCGAGTGCATTTTTTCTATCTTGAGTTCTTACGTTCTTAAAATTCATTGTGTGTGGAACTAAGCTCTTTGTTGGGTGAGGGCACGTGATTCATAAAGAAAAGGTAATGTCATTAACCTCTATGTTAGAGTAAATAAGTGAATTATGAATAAGGCATGGTATTTGTGAGTCAAATCTTGAAGTGAGGATGTTACACCTTTGTGCTTAGTCTATTTGAAAGATTCACGGTGTGATGAGTTAAGGGAATTGCTTAAAAAGGCCGTGTCTATAAGTGGAGTTTGATTGCTCGAGGACGAGCAATGTTTAAGTGTGGGGGTATTGATGTGTGGCTATAATTCCATATTTTAGTACATTAATTACCTTGCATTTTATGTTGTTTTAATGTTAAACTATACTTTATTTTCACGTAATGAGGTCTATTTTATGTGTAGGTGAATTGGAGATGAAATTAGAGCAAAAGGAAGATTTAAAGAATAAAGTGTGCTCGAAAACTATGGAAAGAAGAAAGAATACAATAAGCAGTAAAAATATGAAGAAGCTCGCGAGGCGACCCTTTGATCTCGCGTGGAAGCTGGCGATGCGAGCCTCTGAGCTCGCGTAGGAGCAGGCATCGCGAAGGGTGAGGCGAGCTTGAGCTTGCGTGGGAGCTGGCGCCGCACAGTGTTAGGCGAGGTTCATCTCGCGTGGAGCCCCGCGAGGCATGGTCTGAGGCGCGCTTCCTCCGAATTTTGAAGGCTTATTTCGTCTCCTGGTTTGACTAGGACTTGACCTATGTGGTTTAGGTCTTTTCTTGCACATATAAATAGACATAAAATACCACTGTTGAATGAGTTTTTGCGACCGGAGTCAAGAATAGCTCGTGGAACACCAGTTAGGAGATAGAATCATCGATTTCTACATTCCTTCATCTTTACTTTGTAATTTATTTATGCAAAATACTTGAGATATTGTTACTATGAGTATGAGTAGGTAAACTCCTAATCTAGGATTTTAATGGAACCTATTGGAGGATGATTTTTCTGTTACATTAATATAGATTTGCCGTAGTATTTTCTCTATTTGTTCAACTACATTATTATTGTGGTTGGTTGAAGAGCTCTCAATCGACTGTTCCTATTTAGTGTGTATTACTCGGAAGAGAGTACATATTTAGGTAGTTGTTGAACAAAATCACTCTTAACGTATATGAGGGATCAATACGGAGGGTTTAAAGGTGGGATTAGGAATAACGAAACCTTGGTGCGATCTGAGTGAGCCGTAGTTAGTGCCATCTAGCGTAATTCGGGAGAATATGTCTAGTAAATTGTGATAGTTATGCAGGAGAGAATTACGACACTCAGAGCGCTCATGATCGGTAGAGAAAACTTAGGCAAATTTATAGGAAACATAGAGGAAAGGATTGCGACAATAGGGGAAATCATAACCTTAGATCATTTGAACTCTTGTCTACAACCTGTTCGTAGTTAGTTATTAATTATTGCATTTTCATTACGTGATATTTAGTTAGTAAACATCCAATTTGTTATTTAAATATTCCTGAATATTGATTGCGGAATTTGTGCGAGTCTAGTAGCTATGCTTTATAGGTTAATTCCCTGTGAGATTCGACTCTGGACTTGTTAGCCGGAATATATTTGCAACGACCGCTTACTCTTTTTTTATAAAACATAGTTGGGCGTGATCATGCTCTAGTATTATCAAATTAGACATGACCAAGATCAAAGAGGAAATGTGGAATTCACACTTTCCTTTTTTACTTTCTCACGCTTTAACCATATGATATTAGAAAGTCATAAATTTGACTTCATCTCTGCGTCGAGTAGGCCATCAAAGGAAGGGAAGCATTCTCTAATAATTCGAGACCTATATGTTGCGACCAAACACACTCACGCAAGTATATGTGGTCGTCAAGTAATAAAGTGACTAAAAGTCGGATGTCGAACCCACGAGGACTTATGATTAA